>PVJO010004599.1:0-39191 GCA_004026905.1 Hystrix cristata
AAGAAGATTATACACCATGACCAAGTAGGATTCATCCCAGGGATGCAGGGATGGTTCAACATACGCAAATCAATATATGTAACACACCACATCAACAAAGTCAAAGACAAAAATCACATGATCATCTCAATAGATGCAGAAAAAGCATTTGACAAAATCCAACACCCATTCATGATAAAAACACTACAGAAATTAGGAACAGAGTTAACTATTGTTAACATCCTCATGTATACACACTCTAAGTGTGTATGTTCAATGCGTATGTATATACTTTGTGTTTAACCAAATAGAATCCCGAAACACTATGGTCCTGCTATTGTGAAGCACTGTGTGTATCTTCTCATAACATCATATACCCACCTTCCGCAGTCCTTAAAAAGGTAGAGAGTATTCTACTGAGTGCATGTGCCCCCATTTACATCAGGGGTTAGCAATTTTTTTCTGAAAAGGGTCATGTGGTAAGTATCTGAGGCTTTGTGATTTAGGTGCTCCCAGTTGCAACCACCCTGCTCCACCGCAGACAATACATAATTGATGGGTGTGTCTACACACCAATAAAACATGGCAGAAATGGGTTTCAGGTTGAATTTGGGTCACAGATCATCATTTACTGAGCTTTGATATATATAATCGGTCACCTACTGGCAGAAACTTAGGTTATTTCTTGTTTTTTGTTCTCAAAAATGATGCTAATGTGAAATTATATAAGGTACTACTATATATACTTCTTGACTAATGTAAAATGTGACCTTTACAGAGTGTTTGACATGTTGCTTTGATAGTGAGAAAGCAATCAAATATTGTGCCTTCTTCCCAACAAGCCCTTATGCTCTCTTCACAGACTAACAGGTATTTTTGCATAAGCTCGTTTATATTGTTTTAATCTAGCTGTTTTTCTAACTCAACAGTGGCAAAGAGACGAATCCATAGAACTCCAATCTACTCTTATCTCTATTTCCTATTTTCCCTGACTCGAGTTACCTAGGGATTAGTGACAAGAACATGTTGTCCATCTGGGAGAGGAACCATCTAACTCAAATGTTACATGCCCAGGGAATGCCCTGAGAAAAGCTGCATAGAGAATGAACGAAATGCCTCACTTTTTCCTTTTCATCTGCGCTCCCCCCGCCACCCTCTTAATTAGAACAGTTCTAAACTATAAGAGGTTTCTGGGATCAGTTTTAGTACTGAGTTAAAGACATTGTTGTCAGCCACTCTTAAGGATGACAAAGTTAACACTCTCAACTACAGGACGTTTGAGAAACCATCAGATCTTCAGATGGCGTGTTCTTACGAAGGGTACAACTTCTCCTCTCCGCCTTGAGTTCATTGTTCGTACCACAGCCGGCCGCATGTGGGTAGAGCTAAGCAGGATTCTCTGCTCCAGCTCCTCTCAATGGTCTCAAGATCAGTCCTCTGCAAACATATGAATTTTAACCCATTTTTACTTCCTTTATAGTTGAAGGACTCATTGGAGATGTTATTCCTATTTAGAGGACCTTCAATTTTGCTTTGTTACTGGTGCTTAAAAAAATAAAGTCTTGTGTCTTTGATTCACCATCCTCTCAGCAGACTTTTAGGCTGAAGTTTTTGAACAAATATCTTTGTGCTTGAAATTTATTGATTTTATGACTGAGTGTCTTGCCTTCAGAGGGGAACACTCATCACCTAGATGAGGGTCCCAAGCCAACAAAGCAGCTATAAACTCGTGAAGAATTACTGACCTGGCAGTTAATATTAATCTGAGTCTGAAATTCAGCTTGACTGGAATCTAATCAGGCTCTCTGGCTTCTGGTTGTCGTGGCGTGCACTGCTATGGCTTTTTCATGAACTACCTTATTCTTACCAATATCCCACCTCATAAAATAACATTCAAATTCATCCAGTTGGAATCCCTCTTACTTAAACAGAGAAAATCTTTCTTTCCTTGCTAGTGTCTCACTCCCTTTCACAATGTTGAAGGAAGGATGGGGAGGTTATTCACACTAAGATACCAGAAAGTCCCATCAGTCCTTTTTACTACATCACTGTTTTTCATCTTATTGGCTGCTGTTGCTATCAAAATCACAGAGTCTGGCAATACCATAGTGACTAGGCCTCAGTTGCCACAGGAACCACGTAGTTTCTCAGGCAGGCATAAAATAAAGCCAGTTTCTCGCCTCCTGGTTACAGCCACCTCAAGTGTCTCCCCACAAAGCACTCCAAGAAACTGGAGGAAGTCTCCCTACGGGATTGAGTCCTTCATGTTACAGCTTTGCAATGATTGCCCAAAAGAAATCAAGCAGATGCAGGTGAAAAGTGGTTTATGTCTATCAAATTAGAGGAGCTGAAGAAAAGAGAGCAAGGTGGTTTGTCTAGCCAAAGTAGGACGCACACTGTGCCTGCACCTCAGGGGTCCCTGCTGCATTGACTTCAGCTGAAAACACAAATGTGCTTGTTCAGAAAAATCAGACGTGCTTCTTTGATAAATCCCCAAAGTTGACTCAAGAATTTAGTTTCGGATGTACACTGGAAACATTGATTTTGACAATGAATTTCCTCACCACCCACCCCACAACGCACACAGAAATTCCCGTCTATAATGTATAAACTCCTACTTAATAACCAAAGCAATTGACTCTGATATCAACCGGAACTAGCCGCTGAGTATGAAGCCATCCTGCCCGGCTGCCATCCATGTAGCCTGCCTACTGCCAGAGGAGATGCTTCTGCTGAAGGCGGACACACAGCACACCACACACAGGGCTGCAGGAGGATCAGGCTCATCATCAGGGACGGAAGGAAGACGAAATGTCTTACTGAAGAAATTCAGGGTAAAAGAACACTATCTTTGCCTTCCCCTAGGACAGTACACACACACATCCCAGACCTCCTCCTGTTGGCAGCAGTGCTGAGTCGGCCATATGCATTCCTACGAGCTAGCTTTCCTGAGCCTCTCTGTAAGCCCGTGTTTGCAGTTCAAGAATTCACATCATGGCTTTCTTCCAGTGTGTTTCACCTCAGAACTGGTCCAGGCAGCACCACCCTAGCACATTTGATCAAGTTTAATAAGCCTCAGACTTAAAGGAGAATTATTAAGAGCTATAAGACCATGACCTCTCAGCAGGCCAAGCTGCCTTTCACTTTTCCAGTAACTTTTGAAACGAGGGACACAGACTCAAAGGTTTAGAGCAGGCAGGGATGAAATCCTGATGTCATATCTACATCACCAAAAGATGTAGCCTCCATTCCCCAAACAAAAAGGCCCCCCAAATGACCTGAGTGCCTGACCTCCAGAGATTTGTATGACAGCCTCTCTTAGAAATACACACATACACATTTAAAGTTCCACACCCCAGGCAACCTGTCGCACAATGAAGTTATGTAACTATTTTAGCTGTCTCTTTCAGCACATATTTTACAATAGATGAGTGAAACTGGCTAAGCGGAAATCAGCATGTTTGTCATTAGGAGCTGATCCTTCATTCACATTGATTCAACAGCTAACAAAGCTGATACGTTTGTTATGAAAACACTGATAAAGTCAATAGGAGTTTTCTCCTTTCTAAGGAAAATTGAGCCAATGAATGGCTACATTTTCTTCCCACTAGGAATCTCAGAGGTCCCCTTGTCTATAGCCCTCTCCCTCAGCCTCATCCAGATCATGAGTCCGCTTGACAGTGTCTGTGAAAGGGACCCTTGAGAGAAAACCTGGACCATATTAAGCAGTCATGCTAAAAGTCTTTCCTTACTTCGAGGACAAATCTGTCTATTTGTGACATCTACATCTTTGTAATCTCACTTTCAAATGAAAGCCATTTGAGTACTGGTAAACACCTTACCAGGCTCTTTCCAAAGCTTGCATTCTCTCGGTTGAATATCTCTGATCGTTTCAACTGATCATCCCATTGCTCAGTTTTGAGTAATTACACCACCTTTCATTACCCCTTCCCGGATACATTTCAGAGAGCACAAACATCCTGAGTTGCAGAGAACATGCTTCTAGGGAGTTCTAAATAGTTCCTCATAATAATGATGCTAATAATAGCAATAGTAAGCTAATGGTTCAGGTGTGCCAACTCTATACAAGGGCTGCTCTGGGTGGCTGGCATGTCCTTATTCTTTCACAGTAACCCCGATGCAAGGTTGCATTTTCCAGAAACACATGCTGGGACAGAGTTTGAGTCACAGAGCGTGGTGAAGATATTTGTTAAGAATCAACATCTAGGAAAATGTAGAGAAATCTGTAGAAAGAAGCACAATTATGCAGAGAGAAAAGCTAAATTGCAATGCAGGCCTACAAAGCCTCAGCCAGTTCATTAGCAGGTTCCACAGCAAATATAGACCAACAAAGTTGTCCACTGTGAGGCTAAATGGCTGGTCCTTTATGCAGCTTACATTCACACTGCATAGTCGTGGGATACAAACTGCCCAGAGAAGAATGTAACCACCAGTTTTGTGACTCTACAGCTGAGGCAGAGCCTAAAGGCAGACTGTGTGCCAACTACAGTCCCTGTATCTGATCAACAAGTTCTTCCGAGGGAGGGGACCCAGGCAGTTCATCTTCGTATCTGCCACTAACCTACAAGACAGCTACTTCTGTTCCTCTCATGAAATGCGCGAGGAATTGAGATGTAGACAGATTTAAAAATTTATCAAGATAATACCACTAGTAACTAAAAATTTTGATTAAAATGTTCATCCTGTAACTAAAGTTAAAAATTACAATTAAATTAAATGTGCTCAAAACTGCAAATCTACTCCCCTTACATTGTGCTGGGCAACATGCTAGATATTGAAGAAACTGTTGAAAACTGTGAGGGTCTGAGAGTTCACTCTAGTTACTAGCTAACAAATTAGATTCCCCCACTCCATACATGGACAGAAAGAAAGGTAGGATGCTTTATGACCATGAAATTTACCAGCATGTGAGGAATATAAACTACTTTGTAGTGAAAAAATTGCATCCTAAGTATTTTAAAGTTTGGCAGACTGAGGATGATAGAAACACATATAAAATAGTTTTTAAAAGTTTAATGACCTTTTCCCTTTATTTCTTTCATAGAAAATGACAGTACTCAGTAACTGGAACATCTATAGATCATCTGTGATATTCAAATTAATATATTTGAAAGGTTACTGCATTTCAGAATAATTTTAGATGAATAATTACTAATATACACCATGAACCATGCGTTTCACCCATCTGCTGCTTTACTTAGTGAAAGGTCGTTGGAGGCCATTTGAAACTTCGGAACTGAATGTGTCTCATTTGCTCTACTCAGTCACATTTCATAAATTTCAAGCTAAACTCCCAATCTAATCTTATTTTTTCTCTTCTAATCTCCAGAACAGAGGTGGAACTTAGAGTCTAACATCTCTATCTCATTGCATTTTTAAATTTTGGGTGAATGTGCTGCTGTTAAACTGGAGGAGAACCAGCTATGTTAATACTATGTAGTGAGATATAAGAAATAAAGGAAAATAAAGGGAAGAAAATCAGAGATAAAGTCCAAAAGTGTCTCTGCAACCTCTTTGAACCCCTAAAGGCCTCTAAGGATCTGCCTGTAGCTGAACTCCAAAGAGGTCAATTGCAAAGCATACAGAACCTGAAACGGCCTGTTCACTGGCTTAGCAGTGATTCTTTTAAATGCTGAGAAAGAATCTGTCCTCTTTCATTATTGCTCATATTTTAAAGCTTCATATAATGAAGCACCTTCACAAGTGTGCCAATGGCATTTATTCTGTACACCACAACCCTGGTCCAGAGCTTTAGCCTCCACTCTATTCCTTACTCTGTGTTTCTCTTAGGTGATTCGACCTGAACTTCATGGAGAAACCAGTGGACACAGGTCACAAGCCCAGTCAACTGAACGAATGCTTCCTGTATGCCCACCACATGCAGAGATGTGTCGAGTGGCAGCAGTCCACACACAGATGTGACAGTCTCTATTTTCAAGAAGGTTGCTTCTCACTGCTGCTTTTCTTCCCGCCTACATATTTATCCCCACACATGCCCCTTTTTCTCTTTCAGTCTGAGCTTGCCTGAGTCTAATCCTCCCAGAACCCTTAAATGAACCCTTCTGTTTGCTTGCCTCTCCATTTGAATCCCATTTATTCTTTACTACTTCTGCCTTATTACTGTCATCTTACTACAGAAACAATGTTAAAAATCTTTCCACCATCCTTAAAAATTGCAATTATGTATCCTTCTGAGACTACCACATTAGCCCCTCTCTCCCTCTTTATCACAAAGCTTCTGGAATCATCTCTATTCATTGTCGATTTCCCCACTTCCCATTCACTCCACAAGCTGAGTGCATCCGCCGGTGCACTGAATGTCACTGTTAATATGCACAGTACCAAACCCTTCGGATGTCCTTTTGCTCACATGCAGGACACTCCTAGCCTCCCACCATGCAACAGTGAGTGAGAAAGAGGGAATTTGAACCCAGAAAGGCAGCTCCAAAATCCACGCCCTTAACTACTCCATCCTGCTATAGTTCCCGTGGCAGACACCATCTTTCCTGTCTCCTCATAACACTTATCCAGACACTGGGTCTCGGCTAGAGGATGTTTCTGAATAAACCAGGCTACTCGGAGGTTGTCCTGAGATTTTCTTTTTAAAACTGACACGAGGGAAAAATTGTGAAAGAAAAAGTCTCAATTACTCTTTAACAGACAAGCTGTACCAATTGAAGCCAATAAATGTCAACAGCTGATCTGCTGCTCTTGACAGAAGAAAATGAGGCCACCATACAAGAAGGAGACATGAAAATCAGAGTCCGAGAGACTTCCCTTCCCTGGTAAAACTGAACCTGTGAGACCTGCCCCTATCCTTGTGGTTAGCTGACTACCCAAGTCTGGTGTCTTCTCTTAGCCAAGACTGGTTTGAACTGCGTTTGTCACTTGCAACAAAAATAGTCCTTTTAATACTGACCTTTTATCATTTCATCTGTACCAGCATTTGATATTGCTGGACACACTCCTTTGTGAAACCCTCAAACCGTTCCCATCGCCCTGGTCTCCTCCACAGACTCCATCGAGGTCACTCCAAGGCCTTCTCCTTAGTCCTTCACTTTCTCATGCATATGCCTGAGCTCTACGTCCCACGTATCTGAGGTGAACGATGCACCCTCCTTAAGAACTAATCGCTCCTGAGTTTATGGTCACAGCCTGATTGCTCTATTCCAAGTTGTCACAGGTTGACACCTCATAATGTCCAGCCTGACCTCAGAAAATGTGCTTGGGCCCCTCTCCATACTATTCAAAAATCAGTTCAAGATGGAACTAAACCGAAATGCAAAATCTAAAAGTATAAACATTTTGAAATAAAAGAGGAGAATATTATCTGGGTCTTGAGAGGTGTTTTTTAGTTGTTTGTTTGTTTTTACAGCACCAGGGATTGAATTCAGAATCTCATGCATGCTACGCGAGCTCTCTACCACTGAGCTGCTTTTTAATTTTGTTTTTACCTTCCCCAGCCCATTTTATTTTTAATTTTTAGACAGAGTCTCACTAAGTTGCCCAGGGTGGCCTCAAACTTGCAATTCTCCTGCCTCAGCCTCCCAAGAAGCTGAGATGACAGGCATGAGCCACTCTGCCCAACTTTCTGACAGGGCATAGAAATCAATATTGGGAAAACTGATAAATTAAACTTCATCAAAGACAAACACTTCTGCTCATAAAAATATGAATTACAGCTTTAAGGAAATACAAAATGAATTTAAGTTTCTCCTACACACTGGAAGAAAATATCCATAATGCATATACCTGATAAAGATTTACATGCAATTTCTAAAATTCAATCATAAAAAGAAAAAATTATAATGAATCGAGCCAAAGACTTTAATAGGCATTCACAAAGGAAAATAGATGAGTAAGCTTATGAAAAGGTTTCTAAAGTCATCATTTATTCAGAAGTAAAATCAAAGGTCAATAAAATAGCTCTCCATTTCCACTAGAATGACATAAATACAGGACTGGTGATATCAAACACAAGCTAAGCTGCAGCATGCCCCAGACTCACACATATTGCCAGTGAAAGGACGAAAGTGCAAAACCAATCTGGGGAAATTGTTTCAAAGTATCTTTAAAAGTGAAACACACCAGCATTTATTATTTGATTTATTGGTGATTACAGTTCTTTTCTCATATAAGATGAAACTTTAATGCTGTTTTAATTTGTATTTCTCTAACGGCCAGAGGTAGTGACCATTTTTTCATATGTTTATTGGCCATTCTGAGAAGCGTCTATTCATTTCACTTGCCCATCTTTTTTAATTGGGTCTTTTATTCTGGGTGGGGTTTGTTTTTTTTTTTTTGAGTTCTTTGTATATTCTAGATATTAGTCCTCTGTCTGAAGAATAGCTGTCAAAAATTTTCCCCATTCTGTAGGTTTCTTCTCATCCTGTTAATTGTTTCCTTTGCTGTACAGAAGCTTTTTAATTTTATATGATCCCAAATGCTGACTTAGGTACAGTGAAAAAGGAACACTTCTATATTGTTGGTGGGAATATAAACTAGTGCAGCTGTTATATAAATCAGTACAGAGACTTCTCAAAAAACTAAAAATGTAAATTTCATCTGACCCAGCTATTCCTCTTCTAGGTATTTTCCCAAAGAGCTAAAGACATCATATTATAGTGATACGTGCATAGCAATACTTATAGTAGCATAATAGGTAAATCCTGGAAACAGCCTATATGTCCTATATGTTCATCAACAGATAAATGGATTTTAAAAAAAGTGGTATCTATACATAATGGATTATTACTCAACTATAAAGAAGGATAAATTCGAGATATTCGTAGGAAAATGAATACACCTGGAAAACACAATGTTCAGGGAAATAAATCAGATACACAAGCTTAAATACTGTATTCTTTCTCTCATTTGAATAAAGCAAACTACAAACAATGAGTAAAATAAAGATTGATAAAAGGAATCAGAGAGATCGATTTTTTGCAAAAGATGAGGGAGGGGACAAAGTAAAAGGAGGAAAAGAGATTAAAATACATCTTATGCATGTACCAAATACCCACAATTAATGCAATCATTATATGTCACAAACATGAACTAAAAAAAAATAACAATAATTAATGAAAATGGGGAAAGGGACTCTAAAGACAGGAGAAAGGAGGTGGGAGAGGAGGGGAAGGGGAGTAAAAAGAATCAAGATATGCTATGTACATGTGCCCACTTCCTAAGAGGAATAGAAATTTCATGTACTGCAAACATGAACTAATAATAAAAAAATTAAACATATCACTACCCTTTGAGACAATGATGCACTCTTAGGTATTTACTAAAAGAATCTAATTTTTTTTTCCATGCAAAGATCTAAAAATAAATGTTCATAGCAGTTTTATTCATAATAGCCCTAAATTGGAAACAACCCAATTATACATCAACAGAAAAACAGGTAATCGAATTGTGGTATGTCCTTATAATACATTAGTCAGCAGTAAAAAGGAACAAACTATTATTATAACAAAATGAGTTAATATCTCTCTATGCTTTTAAAAGGACATTGATTAACAACATGACAGAACATAATTAACAATTCTACTTAAATGAAGCTTTAAAAGATGAGACAATAATCTTAGCTGAGAAATATCAGAGGCGGTAATATTGGCTACATAGAAAAGACCAGGGAGAGGCACACAGGAACCTTCTGGGTGATGGAAACGTCCCATATCTTGGCTGTGATAATAGGTCACAACTAGGCAGTGCGCAAATTGGCCAAACTTACTGTACACTGGCCAAATGTACAAGGTGAGTACATGTTTTTACTAAGTTGTAGTTCCAAAAAATTAAACAAAAGGGTGCATAATTTAGAAATAAATAGTACTGTGGAAGGTGAATTAATTTCATCCTTCCCATATGATGTCCTTGCCATAAAGAACTGAAGGCTTAAGAGTTTCCATAGGAATGAGATCAAAAGAAAAATGTATTGTTTACTTCGATGCTTTCCATCTTCCCCTACTGCCGATCCCATTATTTGGGATCTCTCCTCCTATGTATTATCCTGCTTTACACTATTGCTCTTGGACACCAATTAAATTCAGGCAGACAAAGGCAAGAGTCAAACACTCAGCTAGGATTGGTGCATTCCAACATACATAAATCATATGTTTGAAAGACGTGTTAAATCCGACAGTGACCATCGAGGTAAGGAAATAGTGAGGAGCAGGTACAGGTGAAATAAGAATGACCAAATTTGGCAACTGGTGGACTCATGGAGGTTAATTACACTATTTATTTATTTTGAATATGGTTAAATTTTTTCACTTAAAATACTTACAAAATAGACATAGCAACCAGAGAACTGTTTAGGTACTATAGATTTCTTTTTATCTCTCACTCATTATTTAATGTAAATAAATAAAACTTTTTCACATCTACACTGCTCATCTACTGTGGCTGATGCTAATTCTAAGCATAAAAGAAAATCCTAGGGGAAACAGCATGGATAAATCAACACATATCTAATTACATTTCACATTTGTTTAAAATCCTTTGGTGGCTTTAAGGAAAAAGATCAAACTCTTTAAAATAGTCTTTATTACTTCTCATAACTTTCCACCTTATCTTTCTCATCTTCGGCTTTATCTCACTCAATATTTGCCATGTCATCCAAGACAGGCATTTTGAATGACTTGTTCCTCAAATAATTTTCCCTGAACTTTTATAGTTTCTTGACCTTACACATACTAATCTCTTCTGCCTGGAAAGACATCCCCTCCTCCCAGATCTCTTAGTTAATTCCTATTCATTTTAAAGCCGAACAAAAATACTGCAGAATGTGCACTCTGTCACCGGCCTCATAGCGTGCTGCACTTGGCTGCTTCGTCTGCTACATTCTGAGTAGCTTGAGGGCTGGGATTGTGCTTTATTTATTTTAATAGTCTTCATACCAGCTCAGGAATTGCAATTTAGTAGATTTTAAATTGTTATTAATCAGTGAACAAATAGAGACCCAATGGTAGACATAAGCATGTCCTATAAGAACGTAAAGACATGTGATATCTGGTAAGATTAGGAAGAATCAGGAAAATCTGTTCTAGCTAGGCGTAGCAGTGCACACCTGTAATCCTTGCACTCTGGGAGGCTGAGGCAGGCTGAGCAATTTGTTGAGATATTGCTTCAAAATCAAAAGGGGGCAAATCTGGAAATCTGGTGCTATAGCTCAGTCTAAAGGCTCTGGGTTCAATCCCTAGTACCACAGGAAGAAAGGAGAGAGTCAGACAGACAGACAGACAGACACAAAGACAGAGACAGAGACAGACAGCAAAGGCTTCCAATGACTTCCTTGAATTAAAAACAGTCTTAAAGAACCTAAAACACTGTTTTAGGGAACACAGTGCTGATTGAATCAGACAATACTCCAAAGATGCTAGCACTTAGACCCTATTTAGGGTAGACAAACGATCAGTAGAGAGTATAGTGTCATGTAGTGGTAAGGATTATGAAAAAACCAAGGCCAGATCAGGGCTGAAGGGCGTGACAGACTATTAGGAAGCACACAAAAGTCTCTCTGGGGAGATAGCCTAAGAAGCAGCAGGCTGGTTCTTCCCTCCCCCAGAGGGAAGAACAGTGGGAACCAAAGGAGAAACCCAGAATCAGGATTTTGAGGCATTCTTGTCTCTAAACCTAAAATTCTGCCTCCAGAAAAATATACTCATTGGGTTTCTAAAGACTTTTGTTTTTTCACCATTTTTCTTTTTCCTTTTTTTTAAATTTTATTTTAATGGTACATTTTAGATACACACAGTAATAACATTATCATAGGAGATTTGTGCCTGGACATGATATATCTTGCTGCTTCTTTTTTTCCCGTCCCCTCCCCTCCCTCCTCTCTCCTTATTTACAAAAGCTTTGATTCCATATTTTCCTTCTATTCCTGATTTCTCTTGTCCCTCTGTTCCTTTCCCCTTCCCTCTCCTTTTTCTATTGAAGTTCAAACACCGGTAGGCCCAGTGGCATTTCAGTAAGGGTTAATTAACAGAGATGAAAGAAGAGCAGGAGAGTGAAGGGAGCTTCAGAGTGTCCCTGAAAGGAAGGGCAGCGGACGCAGTGTCTCATCTGTGTCACCCATGTGCCCACACTGGCCCTGGACGCGGGGCTGACGGTGGTGTACTGTGATGGCCTGTGCAAAGACCAGGTGGGAAAGAAAGACCGTCCCAGCCTCCTCTTTCCACGGGTGGACACAGTCCCCTCTACCCACTTCGTCCCAGGAGACAAGATCCTCTAAGCAGCACCAGACAGAGTAAGATCCAGGGTGGAGAAACTCTTAAGGTGCTAGCTGTCGCTGCAAAGAAAATAGAAGAATCAGTTCTGTTTGATTTTGAGCAAATGACCCTGCAAAGTCAAGATAGGAAAAATGTAGTCTTTAATAGTCCAAGTGGCAGTGAGTTTATGGCAGTGACCTCACCACTGATGCCCCCTAACAATTGCAGTAACTAACAGGATGGTCAATAATACAGACCCAAGAGACCAAGTTCACTGATCCTGTGAGTGGAAGAATATATGCTGCTCTTTTAGACACTGGGAAATAACCGAGCTGCAATAGCCAGATGAAGATGGTGACAGCTCTACCCAACAGCAGGGACCTGGGGACATAAAGGGAAATACATCACAATAGGAAAGCAGCTCATGTGCACACAGGTGCAATGGCCAAGTTCAGCTTCCTTCTCCATCTGTTAGCAGAAACCAAGTTTCAACATTTAGAGTTCTGTCATATCAGAAGCCTCCAACAGGGACCAAAAGACGTTCTAACTTATTTTATTCCATCCTTACAAGCATTTACCCAGCTCGTTATTCACATTTTGCAAATCATAAGGCTGAGGCTCAAAGCTGTATCATCAGGCAATGCTGCGCAAGGCAGAAGCCTGCTGGGATGTGACTCAACAGGCTGGAGAACTCTCCATTGTCTTTCTCGGTTTGTCTCTCCCTCTCCGCAACCTTCCCCTCTTTTTTATGAACACCTAGCACAGAGTTTCGTGACTGGGGACAGTAGAGTCAAACTGCCTGGGTTTAAATCCTAGCTGTACAAAATATTATGTGACTTTAGGCAAATAATTTAAACTTGCCGACCTTCTGCTTCCTCCGGTGTAAAATGAGAATAAAAATAGTATCTGCCCTGTAGTAAAACCTCAGTAAAGTTTGCTATTCTAATTACATTCCTTTCTCCATCATGCTCAATAGCCCCTTCTGCCTGGCTTCTCTGCTTTGGCTTCCATCTCTCCACTGCTGGCTCTCACCTTCTGCCTCACGACTTTCCCCCAAACCTCCCCACCCACTTTGCTCTCCGTGACAACCAGTTCTCTTCTTTCCCACATTCCGCTCCTGGAGTGTCTGCCAACTGCAGACGCTTGTGCTGCCTCAGTTACTGGTGTCCAGGACAGGTCCGGCACTCCTGCCCCTGCCGCCCCAGAGCTCAGCTGGCCGATCGAGGTGCCAGCACTTCCAGGAGACAGACAGATCCAAAACACATTCTGTGAAAGTGTTTCAGAGTAGAGAACAGGAGAGCTTTGCTGAGGGACGGCGGGAGTCAAAGAAGACATATTTATAGCAGACACTGCTTTCCCAGAGGCTGTGGACCCTGAAATGCCTCGGGAATTGTAATGCGCTTTCCCCTAAGATTCCATCCTTAGGGACTACTGGGATGTAGATGAGATCTGTATCGGCCAGTGTTTCATGCTAATTAAAAGCATGTTCACCTGCTGTATCCCTACGCACTCTACCCCTGTCTGCTCACCCAGGTCAGAAAAAGTTTTCCTTTCAATTAGATCCCAGAATAAATCTACACACACACACACACACACACACACACACACACACACACATGACTGACCCCCAGTTCTTGGCATTCTGTCTAGAAGAACAATGTCTTTGATGACCCAGATCATGGAAGACAAGGTCAGGTGTGCCCAAAGTGACTTTGAAATGGCCTTTATTTAAATAACCCTTTAAGAAAATAACATAATTCTTTTGTTTTGGTACCGGGGATTGAACTCAGGGCCTTGTGCTTTCGAGGCAAGCACTCTAACCACTGAGCTAAATCCCTGGCCCCACAATTCTGTTTTTAAAAAGATAAAACATCTTAAAAGTACAATTACATCACCTATCTCACTCTCAATATGTATAGCAAGGGGACTTTTAAAAGCACAAATCCTTGAAATTCACTCAAAATCTTATACATTTTATTGCATGAATTTTTGCCAAAAAAAAAAAAGTCAACATGTAGACAAAGTGGGAAGATTGAGAGGCGATAGGAATGGCCAGGATGCAGCAGAACTGAGTCAATATTCTCACTTTGGCAGCGTGGAGTGCTGCCGCTGACAGTGCTGCTTATCCTTTTGCTTGGTGGTACAGAACGGCACATACCAGACCTTGAAAAATCTGAAAATATTTCTGCCTACGATGGAAGCAGAAATAAATTTTGAGAGCGGGGCTGCCCAGCAGTCGGGAGCCAACAACTTCTACGCCCACCGGCGGGCCATCATAGAAAGACTTCAGGGTTACACTGCCCGCTCCCCCATTTCCCCAGATTGCGTTCACCTGGTTAGATAACAAGCATTTTAAGGACACCATCCTCAGCTCCGTCCCTGCAGCCTTAGTGGACATGGTCCTGAGGCAAGAAAGCTTGTTCGTACTGGGTTTGGAGAATAACAGGCCTGGCTGGCAGGGCCCCAGGTCAAAGGTTTATTCTGTACCCATTTCCCTGTACTGCTATCTCTTGATAATACCACAAGCTGATGTGACCTTCTGATTATTTTGCCAGTTGTTCACCTTTGTTTCAAATGACTCAGCATGTTCCTTTTATACTATGCCCTGCTGAAGCGTATAAGTGAAGAATGAGCTGAAGCCTATAAATAAAGATTGCGCTTTGCAGGGGCGGCCATTCTGCTCATCAGGCTGGTAGCTCCACTGGTCCCAGCTGTCCTGCGTGAGTCTCTTCTTTCACTCCCCAGCACTCCTCGCCCCGGTCAGCTCAGCCATGCGGGCTGCGGCGTCCAGGCCCTGTGAAACCCAGCACCCGGACTTCCAACCCCGTGAAAGCTCAGGAAAACTCTAGCTAATGCTGACGGTGACCCATAGTTATGTAAAGATCTTTGATGACGGCGGTGTACACAGGGCTTTCAAACTCAAGAGTTATATGATCCAGGAAATAATGAACATAACTGAAAGTAGATAGGTAAGAAGTAGGACAAACTGGAGTGCTCACAGCCCCCCCCAAGGGCATGGTTACTGCTGTGTATAAGATGATGCTTGCTATTTAGAAATGCAAGGCAAAAGCACCAAGTCTTCTGTTTTCGTATTAAAAGAAATGGAATTGTCAACAATTAACTCACTTTAAAAAAAATCTCCAGGCAGTTCAAACAAAATATATCTGCAGGCTCCCAGTCCACCACCTCTTACCATAAAAGGTCCGTGTTTGATGCAGTATGAAGTCACTTAACATCTCTATGTCTGTCCATAAAGTGGGGATATTTATAATACTTTCTTCATAGAATTGTTTGTGAGGGTAAATGTATTAATTACATGATAAGCATATGAACTATCTGTCACATAGTAAGCACTATTATGATTATTCAAGACCATATGTGTACACATTTGCCTAGATCCATCTGAATGTGACATGATTATAATGAAATACGTTGAATGAAAGCTAAAATTCCCATGTTTGATCCTACACTCTTAATAAAGAATGTTACCACGCCCTCAAGTTAGGTTGGAAAACAGCCATCCTCTCACATTTGCAATTTGCTACTATAGAAACTGAGGTTGAAAGGCATCAATTTGTCATTCAGGCTTATAAAACATCACTGGCAGATTCAGGAGGTATCTCGTGGCCTCTGACCCGGGCATTCTATTAATTGGCGTGGCCTCTGCCGTGGACTTTTATGGTCACTGCATTTTGCTCAGGGTTTAACCTGCTTTCACTGTGTCAAAATACAAGGTTTATAAAGGCAGCAATCAACTTCAATCTGCCCAAAGGCTTTAGTTGCAGATAGCTTATCTATTTTGTATTCAGTTTGTTATCTTCCAAGCTAATTTGTAGAGTCCCTCTCTGCATCACATAAGGACACATTTTCAAATAGGATCTGGCAAAAGTAAACAGCCTTGAAAAATAGGACTCCACACTTCAGAATCCTTTATAAAGCACAGTATTCAAATACAATTGTCCCTTGTTTGTCAAAGTGTGGTCCTGAGATGGCAGCATGAGTATCGACCTTAGCTGGGAATTTGTTGTAAATAAAGAGTGAGCCTCACACCAGAGGAGGCTGAATTGGACTACGGAATTGGACTCTTTGCCACCAGGGGATTTATGTGTGCGTTAAAGTTTGAGAAACAGCATTAGCCAACTTATCCCTACAATTTCTTGGACTTTATGTGTAATCAAGGAAAAGTTGTAAAAGTAGAGATCACTTTAGATATAATAAGGAATTACTATCTAATAACTCACCCAAGGGGTTAAAAATCAATATGTTTTTAAAGATTCCAAAAAGGCCAGTAAAAGTTTGTCGTGAACTTCTGCCCAGTTCTCTAAGAGTTGCATTAAGCTGAGACTGGGCCAGTGCAGTGGTGTCTCTCAGCTTTCCTGCTGGGACCTACTGCCCAGCCCCAAGGACAGCCAGTGAGAAGACCACTGTGGTGGTGTGGCAATAAAACCAGGGCAAGGTGCTAAGGCCGGGTGGCCAGAAAATACCTCTGACAGTTTTTTCATTCCCAAGGGATGCCCGAGGCAGAAAGGTGAGGCATTCTTCTGCAAAAAATGAGAAAGGAAAAGAATAAAGAGTGAGAAGATGCAAAAGAGGAAGGAAGGAAGGAAGAAGGAAGGAAATAAAAATCATTGTTAGGATGTTTGCTTACACCTCCTATGCCTATCCTTCTCTTTTTCCAGCTATTAACAAGTTGGCACACCCCTGAGCCCCCTGAGCTAATCACAAAGCAGGGGGAAAGCGTCTTGCAAATGAACCTCCCGGAGGTAAGTGAGGAGAGGCGCGGTGCTTTATGACCTGGAGACTCAGTAACATGTGAGAAAATCCTGCTAGATTTGCATCTCTACCTTCTTTAGACCCAGGCAGGCGGGCTCTTGTATTTAGTGAGACTGTCCACTTCCAGCCTTGACTCCATGCAGAGAAAGCACAAGGGAGGGGACACAGTGTGGTCTCCACTCCCTGATCTGGGGCACTGACTTGTTGGCAGTGCTACACGTGGAGCACTCCCTGGAGGCAGGACAGCATGTAACCAGCTTGGGACTGAGCGCAGCCCTGTGGGAGTCACGCTAAGCAAAATGCTAAAATTCGCTTTCTAGAAGAAAAGAGCTTATAAAATCAGTTCATCTACATTTTTTAAATTGTCTTAAATTACTCTCTGTATCTTCCGTTTTGTGGGTAAAATTTCTGAAAAACAGTGTGTGCTTAAACACACACTGCTTATTTGAAGAAATCTCCTAGAGAAGAATTTGTAAAAATGTAGTTTACTAGGCGCTCATGAAGCCACATGCGCCTCACTTACGGGACATTAGTTTCTTTCTTCACGGTCCTCAGCTGTCATAGCGCTTAACACACACACATGTTTTAAATGTCTTCTCTAAGTCGAGTATCACGTTCATTAACCTAAACCAAGTTGCTCATAACTGTAGGACAAAAGAATTATTTAATCAGGTTAAATCATTATGTGAACAGTACAGAAGTATCTGGGTAATACTACATCAGTAAAGAACATATACAAACAATATTAAAAATGAAAAACATAACATGTTCTCACTGAGAGTAATTTTTCTTTTAATAATTCAACCTTCAGGAACATTTCCACAGAAAGCATTGTCCCTATACCATAAGTCATTTAAATTGAAGAAAAGCTTTTTGTCAGCTCAACGGGGCCTCATACTGCATTATTCCTTTGCAAGAAAATCAAGGCTGCTGCCTGGGAGCGAGCAGAATGTCAGGGTCCCTGGAGAACCTCGCTGAGCAGGATCCATTGTTTCATTCATCACGTTTGAAAGCAACTCTTTCAGACAGTCTCCTTTCTGAGCAGAAGGAGGTAGGCTCATTCACAGAGCCCCGACAAGGAAGCGTCAGGAGCAGGGATGACCCCTCAAGTCCCCCGTGACAACGATGTCCTCGATCAGCTCCCTTAGTTTCTCTTTAACAGAGCTCAATGTAAAATAATTTTGTTTGTGTCAGTTTGTTCATTTTCAACTGCTACTTTCCTCTCTTTCCTACTCTCCAGAGAAAGCTCCAGGAAGTCAGAAAACATGCCCCTTGTCCCGTTTTATTTCTAATGCTTAACACAGTGCCTCGCCTATAATAGGAGGTCAATAAATAGTTTGATTTTTAAAGAAATGAATGTTCTGCCAAAGCAAATTAGTGTTGAGAAGAGGGTGAGATTGCACACAACTGTACTCAGTCTTCATCTTGCTCCTCCTTCTTTCCAGTCTCCAAGCTCAGTGTAGGGTCACTAATGAATGAGACGGTCACCGTCTCTACTCTCTAGCACATAGTAGCTTGAAATTCGGCGAATATTGCTGCAATTAAGGTTGAAATGCCAAAAAAATTCAGCCAGGAATTACTCCCTTAGTGGACAGCACTATGAAATGTATTTTCTATACATTTCTAGCAACTGGCATACCTTTATGGTGTAGGAAAACTCTAGAATGAACATCTTTCTGGCACTATTCTGAAATATCATAATATTCTTCTTTAAGTGGAAGCTATGTCAAGCACCCTATAAATGATAGGAGCATCAAGATCAGATAGCCAAAGTAAGCCCTCCAGCATCGCCCTGGAAAAAAGGGGCCTAGCGCCTCGTCCACTTTGTAGTTCTAGCAACCAACTCAGCACCTGCCATATAGAGAATTCTGGGGAAGTTGCCTATTAATTATCAACTTAGGAAATGTTTTCTAAGTGTCGAATATATAACTAATTTTTAAAAACACAGAAATGAAAACATTGGGGAGGTAAACTACACTTTAATAAATTCACCAAGAAGCTTTCAATCTGTGGAATAAATGAGAAGAAAAACAATCTTACTCAAAAAGTTTGAGGAGCATATCCAAACTAAATTATAGGACTTTTTAAGTTGTGTATTATTGACATATAAAGAATTACCCCCCAAAATGCAAATGAATGCATTATAGTCTTTTGAAAGCTTGATTTTTCATTTAATAAACCACTGAGGCTTATTTGTCATTCTGGACCAGTCTTAGCCTATGTTTTTTCCTTAGATTCCAAATGGAAATAAAAGGTTTGGGAATCTATTCTCATTTTACTCTTCCCTGGTCTTAGGCGCTGGTTCTCTCGGCATTCAGTTAGGCCTTTAGCCCAAGAGGAAGCTCAGCATGTTCTCTAGAGCAAAGAGTTCAGTACTGCAGAAAGGATCAGCAGGTTCATTAATTTATTGGATGCAAAAAGCACATAAAATGACTTTAGAAAATGTTTAAATAAAATCCTAACAGTGTGCTAAAAGGAAAAATACACGAGATGAACAAAATGATCACTAAGGAGGAAAGAAGCATACAGTGAACAATGGCCTTGACTCCCTCAATTCTAGGAAGAACGATAAGCTAAACATTCCAGAACAAAACCTGATTAAGACACTGAATTGGGATGGTAACCAGCAGGACCTGACCGGAGCAGCCATCCCACTGGAGAGTTTCTCCTCTTCTCTGTGACGTAGAGGGCAGACCAGGAGCCCAGCAAAAAGCAGCAAATGGACACATCTACACATGAGCTTGTGCTAGAGCAGTACATTTGGAAATCATACAGGAATTCTTGATTTTCTGGAAAACATTAGGATTTTTACTAATATCTCTGGATCTCGGTTTCTTCAGTAGTAAATGGGGAGTAGTAATAATAACTACCTCATGGGGCCATTGTTAAAATCAAATATAAACCTTTTAGAAGAATGTGTAGGGTATAGAAAGCATATATGTATTTGACACTGTGTTAATAGTGACAATGATGATGACGATGGTTCCCTTTCACTGCAGGAAAGCACCTGCCTTACAACCTTCAGTCCCGTAGAGACGGGGTCTGCTTTTCCATAGTAGGCTACTATGTGGATTGTATTGACAGACCAACTCCTCGCCTCCTCTCTGTATCAATATCTGGCTTGTTTCGCCACTTGAACGGAGTGTTGGAACTGGCATTGTGCCAGTTCCACATCCAGGCCTTACAAAGTTTTGCCTGTTTTGTTTTCCCTGTTGTGCTAACACACAACATGACAAGAATGTGCATTAGGCAATTTGCTAGTCCAAGAAAATGAAGAGGTACATTAAGTAGTCTAGAATACCTAGAGCATTCTGGAATTGTTTGTTTCCATAGCAATAACTAACTCAGCCATACTACATAGAAGAAAGAAAATAGATATAAGCAATAATCATAATATAAAGCGATGGCTATAAATCCAAATTTTTGTTTAGCTTTAGTACTATGTCTGTGTATGTGTATATAAAAACTTACAGAATTGTTATTTTTATAAGTACAAAGTGCTCAAATTTGTCAACTTCACATGATTCAACCTAAGTATTTAATAATGTACATTGTGATCGCTTTTTAAAATTCTCTCATTTATCACCTTTTAGAAGGTGTCCTTAAAATTAAATACAGAAGGGATTTCCAGTATCTGCTGAAACATTATTGAATAAAGACAAAAGTTCAAGGAATACTTTGTACTTATATCCTATTGAAAAGATCATTTAAGTACTACACACATTAATTTAGCTACTTACATTTTAGCCACAATCAATATTACATATAGTTTTTAACTATTCTGATTTTATAAGCAAGCTGCTATGGATAAAGGAAAATAGGCAGATGTTTTACAGATTTTTGAGCAACATATGGTCAATAACAAGCCATCTTCTAATTCCCAAAATCTCTGTTTCCAATGAATACTAGAAAAACCACTTCTGGTTATATCAAACATTTATTAATGTATTGAATGTATCAAGCATTTATTAATGTATTGAATGTCTAGAGGAAAGTACTTTCTCCCTCCTGTGAAAGTGGGACAGATTATACAAACCAGTTTTTTACATTGTCAAAATGTGCAATAAATCTAAACATCAGTTTTCTTTCATAAAATGTATTGTGTGCTGTGGATAATCTCCAAGTCAAAACTCTGTGGTAAACACCAATGCACTTATTAGAACTTTAAATTTCTGTTTCTATCTCCACATCTGGAACCAGTGCTATCATCCCATTATTTAGGTCCAATTTATACCTAATAAATGTACTCACAAAAAGCATTTGGTCCACTTATCTAACCCCTTTCTACAATGCTTTCATCACATTGCTTCCTCGTGCAAGTACATGTTTGTGTATTTATTGGATCTCAGTATCCTTCATGTTGATTAGCTTAAATGGACAGTCTCGGGCTGCAATTTGTTGCTCCCAAATGTAGGCTGACTCTTTTATTTTTAGTTGCCATGAAGTGGTCTACTATTGTGAAAAGAGCAACTGCTGTCATAATGTTCTCTCAATTACACTTCTCTCGAAGTGTATCCATTTTAGTAACCATAGTTATTTCCAAAATTGTATCAACTTGAATTAGATGCTTTTTCTCCTTTGTTTAGGGAACAGAACTGAGAAGTATTCACTCCCAAGTGCACTTTTCATTTTTAACTCAAAATGTCTATTCTCGAAACAAGCATTTATATACTTTTCACCTCACAGGCTGCCACTTGCTTTTCTCTTCTGAAGTCTAAAAATGATCGGTTCAAAATTCTCTGCTTCAGTCAGAAGGGATTAAAAACTCAGACTCACACCTTGTGTTCATACCGCTTAGGCCAATAAAGCTTAGGCCAGCTTTCTCCCAGTTCCTAGACACCCCGGGTCATTTTCACCTAGGCTCAGCCACTTCCAGGGAAGTAAGTGGCAAAGATTAGCAGATTGGAAGGCAGTGTTGAGATACGTAAGGTGCTTCTTTCCCCAGTCATTATGCTGCTCCTAAACTTCGCCCCTTGTCCTTCACTGAAAATGTCCGGGGCCTTTACCAAACTGGCTACAATACAGCTAAGGCTGTAGCATGATTACAATATGTGGTTAGGGAGCCACCATAAAAATTATGTCAGTCCCTACTACAACCAATAATTACAAGGAAGCAGAATATAATAAATAAGCAAAGAGTTAGAGAGGATTTATTTTTATTCCAGCTAAGTAATAAGACATCTTTTAATCTCTTACTATATAAATTTCTAAATCTAGACACTAAAGCTAGTATCTTCATCCATCTGATTCAAGTAGTATGCTGCTTATTGAAATTTATGTGCCATCCCCTAAATACATATATATCGTTCTTTACTGATTTTAAACACTTTAACAAACTTGGTTTTATTTAACCCTCAATAAAAGTTTATGTGGATGATTGGAGTACTGTGTAAGTGAAGAATTTAAGGGTTCAATACCAAATACTTTCTAAGACTGAGTTCCTAATTCTCAAAGCAGTACTATTTCTATTCTGCCTCTACTGATCCTCCCTGAAAAAGGTGTTGCTGTGGTCTGAATTTAGTATGTTGTGTCCCCCTGAAATTAATATGTTGGAACCTATTATCTAATATGATAGCAGCAAGGATTTACAGGAAGTGATTAAGTCATGAGTCCTCCACCCTCATAATTAGTTTTATAATGGATCAGTGCCCTTAGAAAAGGATTCAAAGGATCTACCTTGCCCCTTCTGCCATGTGAATATGAGCAAGAAGTTGCTATCCTGGAAGCAGAGTACAAACTCTCGCCAGAAACTGAATTGGATGCCTTGGTTTGGGGCTTCCCAGCTTCGAAGACTATGTGCAATAAATTTAGGTTGGTCACTAATTACCTTGTCTAAAGTATTTTGTTATAGGACGCTGAACAAAGACAGACACAACCCATATTCACATTCTAATATCTTAGGGGGTCCTACAATAAAGGAAAATCTCAAAATTTCTCTGAAAAGACAAGCCACAGACTAGGAGAATATATTTTCAAAAGACTCATCTGATAAAAGACTATTATCCAAAATATACAAAGAACTCTTAAAATTCAACAATAAGAAAAAATAAAAACTGATTAAAAACTGAACCAAAGACCTCACCAAAGAAGATGAAAAGATAGCAAATAAAGATATGGGAAGATACTCCACACCCTGGGTCTTTTGGAAATAAAAATTAATTGTAGATTCCAATAATATGACATTCTGGGAAAGTCAAAACTATGAAATAGTGAACTTATTGGAGGCTTCCTGGGGTTACAGGAGAGAGAGAGAGGGATAAATAGGTACAGAACAGAGGAGTTTTAGGGTAGTGAAACTATTCTGTATATAGTGGTGGTTATATGTCAATACACATTTATCCAAACCCATAATATATAAAACACCAGGAGTGAAGCTTAATGGAAACTATGCTCTTTAGATGATGTGCCAATGTAGGTCTGTCCATTATAGCAAAGGTAACACTCTGGTGGTCGATATTGATAATGGAGGAGATTATGCATGGGTAGGGGATAGGTATAGATGGAAAATCTCTATACATTCTTCTCAAGTTTGCTTTGAGCCTAATATTCCTCTAAAAACACAGTCTGTTTAAAAAATAAAGTTCCTTAATTACACAAAATCCATTGTTACTTAAAATTTATAAACCGTTTCTAGGTTCGGGCTTTAGAACTTTGCAAGCCTCTTCAGACAATGGCTATATTTTAGCCAATTGTTGTGAACGTTATGGGCAGAAGTGTATCCAAAAAATTTCCTATATTGAAGTCCTCACCTCCCTGTACCTCAGAATGTGACCTCACTTAGAAATCAATTCATTGCCAATATAATTAGTTATATTATAACTATAATTCCTTGAGTATAACGCAATCAATTCCTGTGATTAAACTAGCCTGTTTCTGCTGCTGTGTTATAGTGGCTGTAGGAGACTAACACAGCTGAGAAATACAAAGTACGGTTTGTTTCATTCATTTCATACATTCAAAATGTATCTATCAAATGCCAATATTCATTGCTGTGAAAAGGGAACCAGGTAAATAAAGTTCTTGCCCTCAGAGAGGTGACATTCTACTAAGGAAAGAAAAGCAAAAGAAATTAGTGTAAAATATAATATATTACCATTTTGGAGAGGAAACTGGGGCTTAGACTTGTGCAAAATATAAATGGCTTGTCATAATCGTGGCCCTAAGAAGAACCCCAGAAAGACCTCTCCCACTTAGAGACCACTACATGTCCTGCCAGGGCTCACAGCACTATTCCCAAAACGTATCCTGCTGTGTAACAGAAAATTCTCTTCCTTGGCTCTTATCTGCCAAAAATAATAAGACATCCTGGCTGAGTGGGAGATCGGGTTTGAAGTTTGGGAACCAAGGCTAAGTTACGGTTTTGCTCCCTGAGAATCCTAGATGCATTAATTTATGCCCTGGAGTCTCAACTTTCTAATTTATGAAATAATAACTATCCCATAGCATTATTGTGAAGAGTAAATTAGCGATTCTTTAAACAATAATTTATTTCTTCTCGATCTTTTGCTGACTCAAACACAAAGGTTCTACTCTTCTCTCACGCACACTGGGGTGGGGGGTGAGTTGCTTTGTTCTACTTCTGTAAGCCTAATGGATCTACTCATAAGTTCTGGGCCTGAAACCACATTTTGTTTCAAGGCAGGAAGTTGCCATTCTTTACATTCAGCAAACTACACACTAAAATACTGACACGTCTCTCCCCTCCACACATATATACCTCTTCCCTTGAGGGCGACTCATGGCGAGGGTGACAGAACGGTCATCTTGGCACTAAAAGTATCCCACCCACCCACATATATATGCCCAATACCATTTGCTTTTCCCAACTGCTGCTGCTTCTGAATGTAGCATGTGTCAGCCACTCTTGGCCTCCGCCAACAACCTCTCAAGACACTCTCCACTTGGTGGCTCCTCATGCTGACAACAGATCCCTCTGTGGCTCCTGCAGGTGTCCCCATCTGCTCCTTCTACTTATTGCTACTATGGCGGTGGCAGCTCCTCTACATGGCACTTGTCAGGACCTCTTCTAAAACTGCCCATTAGCAAATCTGATTGTCATCTTCTTCCCTTCCTTCTGCTTCTGTTTCTTCATTTGGTACTATGGATGGAACCCAGGGCCATTGCACTAAGCTACATCCCCTGCCCTTTTTATTTTGAGGCAGGGTCTTGCTAAGTCACTAAGTTGCCCAGGTCGGGCTCGAATTCATTATCTTCCTACCTCAGCCTACCAGAATGCTGGGATTATACACATGTGCCACCATGCTCAGCTGAGCAGTAAAAGTTCTTCATTGAATCTGTATACAAGACCTTTACCTGGTATGTAATTGGGAAATACTGTTTCCCAGGATGTGACTTGTGTTTTCAATTTCTTAATGGTATCTTTTGAAGCATTAGAGATTTTAACTTTAATGTAGTCAGTCAATCACTATCTTTCTTGGATGGCTCTTCTTTTTGGTTTTATGTGTAAGAATCCTTTGCATAACCCAAGATGTTCTCTTCTGTTTCATCTTTAATATTTTTAAAATATCTTTTAAATATTTTTGGTTTTGACATTTACATTTTGGTGTATTAAATATTTCAACTTAGTGCTTGTGTTCTGAAGCACAGTTCCAAGCTTCTTTGGTTCGGTTTACTTTTTGTTTTATTTTTGCTGTTTACATGTGGACATCTATTTGTTGAAAATATTATTCTCTCTCCATTGAATTGCATGGTACCTTTTCAATAGACTATAAATGTTAGAGTTTATTTCTGGACTCCCAAATTTGTTTCATTGATTTACATGCCTATCTTTATGACAATACCAAATCATCTTGATGGATATGGCTTTATAATACATTTGAAAATATATTAGTAAGCCCTCCAATTTTGTTCTTTTTTAAGTGTATTTTTGCTAATCTAAGTCCTTTGAATTTCCAAATACATTTTAGAAACAGCTTGTTAATTTTTTAAAAATTGGTTTGGGTTTCTGGAGGGATTATATCAAATATATAGAATAATTTTGGAAATATATTTGTCTTAGCAATTATGACTTTTCTAACACAGGAACATGGACTATGTCTTTGTTTGTTTAGATGATTAGTTTCTTTTAGCAATGTCTTATACTTCTTATTATGTAAAATTTATATTTCTTTCATTAAGTTTATCCCTCATATTTTTTATGCTATTGTGGCTAGAATTGTTTTCCTAATTTTCAAATATATTTGTTGCTAATGTGTAGAAATAACAATGAATTTTGTGCATTGATCTTTTATCCTGCAACTTTTCTAAATTTATTAGTGCTAGTAGTGTTTTGTTTTGGGGGGACTTCATTAACATTTTGCACATATCTTAGATCAGTACCTTCCTGTCTTATAATGAATACTCATTTAATTTCTTTTCCCAATCTCATTGCTTTCAGTCCTTCACTATTAAATGCAATAGTAGTTGTAGATTTTTTGATAAAAAATAGTTTTTGTTGAATGAGAAAATTTTTTCTATAATGCTACTGTACTAAGAGCTTTTATTATGAATAGTCCTTAATTTTGTTAAATGCTTTTTCTGGATGTGTTGAGATGATGATATCTTTTTTTCTTCTTATTTTTTAATGGCACATTCGATTAAGAGATTTTTAGCTGTTAAATTAACACTGAATTTCTCAGGGAAATGCCATTTGGTCATGCTGAATTAATCTCTCTAGATGTTGCTCAATTCAGTTTACCAATCATTTATTAGAAATATTTGTGTCTGTTCATGAAGGATATCAGTATGTAGCTTAGTTTCTTATAATTTCTTTGTCAGACTTTTCATACGATGGTTGCATAGTGGCTCCTTGACTATGAGATTACAATATAAACCCACAGTAAGGTGAAAACATAAGTGGAAGAGGGATTTAATACACCTAACTTACCTAGTGTGTAACTTGGAAACACAGAACACTGTAGCGTGTGGGTTGCTCACTCTAATGTTTGCATGCATGGCTCACCATTGCCCACCAGCTCCAGAGGCCTCCATGGAGAGACACACCAGTGGAACAGAATGGTGGACTCAGTGGACTCCATTAGCTGGTGAGTTATTTGGGTTCGGATGTCTCCTAGAAGAGGATCATTTCCCAGTCACCATCTTGGAGAGGAACCAATTGAGCTCAGATCTCAGAGAAGCTGTGGCTGGCTCTCTGTGTCAGGGCAAGGTGGAGCCAAGTTCAAATTCAAAGGGGCAGGAGGTCAAGGAGCCAAGTTCAAGCCCGCAGGGAGCTGAATCCATGCTGGCAGGAGACGCGCAGTATGTCTCTAGCTGAACAAATCAAGTTCCAGCCTCACAGCCAGAGACCAGACTGAGCTTTAGTGGAACTGTTGGTGAAATCTTGCTGGGATTACCCACTACCCCACCATAAATCTACTGCTGGGATCAATCAACACAGACCTGGCCCTGCCTACCCGGTCTACTGCTGACAGCAGAGACACACCTGGAAGCAGACATATTTCCTTTTTTTTCCCTGTTGTTGTTGCTGGAATTTTTTTTTCTTTTTTTTCTTTTTTTTTTTCTTTGAATGGATTTATTTATTCTACAGATATTCACTGAGCATCCACAATATTCTAGGCACTATCGTCAATAGTACGCTCAGCAAAAGTCCTCAATTTAACTCTGCAGAGTTAAGAGTGAAGACATTATTTCTCTTATAATCATGCAAATATATAATTTCCTTTTATCTCTTTCATGCTAAATTTTTTTTGCCATAAACATATTTTCACTTTTGACAAAAGAAAGTAAGTTTAATTCTCACCACTGACAACAAATTTAGAGATAGCTTTTAAGGTTCTTCTCTTTTTTTTTTTTTAATTTTTTATTTTTACCAAGAACATGTATTGGTACATTGTATACATAATGATCATAATCAACATGGAATTTTTTTTTCTTTTTGCTTTTTTTCTCCACTTTCTTTTTTCTTATTTTTATGAGTTTTAAATTTGTTTCTAGCTTTTTGTTGTTAGTTTTGTTGTGTTCTTGTTTTTATTTCTTCCTTTTCTCTTTCCCTCCTGTCTTCTTCACCAGTTTCCCAAAGTATGCTGTCCTCCAGCCTTGCTTCTCATCTCTTCCTCTTCTTCCATTTCTCTATTTTTTCCTCCTAATCCCTTTTGAATTTTCGACCCTGAGGGTAAAATCGCCGTATTGAGGGTATATTTACTGTATACAAGCTTCTGGTTTATTTTAGATATTGTTGTATAACCACACATCTAGTTCATATGGCTAACGATGGCAAATTATTAGATACTGCAGTTTGTCATTTTCTAGATTGTGTCTGATGCTATTGTTATTGCTGATTGTACTACTTTAGCCAAGGTGACAGGATTATTCTAATCAGGGTTCTTTCTTCCTTGTACGCCAAGACTGAGATTGCCTGAGGGTCATAAATAACACTATAGGGAAAGACCAAAGAACCAGGGGCTGGCCAAATAGACAGCAACTTCTCAGCCCCAATAAATCAAAGAGGTAGGCTCTCGCAACAGACTCAACACCCTAAAACCAGCCACACCTGGAAGACACCTCTGAGAAGTAGTCAGTTCCAAAGTGTTCTTGATACTAGCAATAAAGCTACCTGCCATAAGCAATTTACGAGCATCAACCCAGGAATTAAACTACAAAAAAGTAGAAAATGAAAACACATGTAAGCAAGATGCAGCCCCAGACTTCCAGCTCACTAAAGGCAAACACTGGGGGCAATGAGGCAGAACTATCTGAAAGCCACTGACCTGGACTCTTGGAAGTGGTAATGGAAGAAGTAACAAAGCAGGTGAATGAGGCTCTAGAAAAAAATCAGAAATAATTTCTCACATAACTACAGAGATGGTGACCAGAATGAAAGACATGCTTAGTGACTCTAGAGCAGATACAGATTAAAAAAATATAGAGGAATTTAAGAAAGTGATGGAAACCATGAACACCCAACATAGGAAAGAAATGGAATCCATGAAACAGATTCAAACAGATATTCCGTAGATTAAAAATTCCATTGAACAAAGAATCAAAAACTGAGATCTCATTAAAAAGCTTTTACACAGCAAAACAAACTGCCAACAGAGCAAAGAGACAACCCAGAGTGGGAAAAAAATTTTACCAGCTGTTCCTCAAAGGAATAATATCTAGAATATATGAAGAACACAAAATAATCAGACCTCCCAAACTTAAAGACCCAATCCAAAAATGGGCAGCTGAAATGAATAGACACTTCTCAGATGAAGAAGTAGAAATGGCAAATAAACATATGAAAAAATGTTCAACATCACATTTGAGAGATGCAAATTAAAATAGCACTGAGATTCCATCTCACTCCAGAAAGAATGGCTATTATCAATAAGTCAACCAATAACAAATGCTGGAGGGGATGTGTTGAAAAAGGAACCCTTCTCCACTGTTGGTGGGAATGTAGACTGGTGCAATCACTGTGGAAGTTCCTGAAAAAAGAAAGACAAGAGGTTCCATTCGACCCAGCTATTCTCCTTCTTAGTATCTTCCCAGAAGAATTAAAAGCATCATACCACAGCAATATATTCACACCCATATTTATAACAGTACAGTTTGTAATAGCTAAATCTTGGAAACAACCCAAATGCCCATCAACTGATGAACGGATAAAGATGTGGTTTTTTATACAATGGTGTATTACTTTGCCATAAAGAATGATAAGCTTGAGACATTTCTAGGTAAATGGTTGCACCTTGAGATCATACTCTTAAGTGAATAAATTAGATACACATGTTTAAATACCACACTGTTTCTCTGGTGTGAGAAACTGAAAGTGTAAATATGGACTAAAACGTATTATTTTGGGAAAAGAGAAGAAATTGTTCAAATGGGAAGGGGAACGAAGGAGAGGGAGGGGGAAGGAAAAGAAAGATAAGAAAAAAAGAGAGTAGAAGGAGAAAAAATGGAAACAAAGCTTTTGTAAATAAGGAGCAGAAGAGGGACTGAGGGAGGGGAGGGGATTGGGAAAAAAGAAGCAGCAAGATACATTATGTGCAGGTACAAATTCCCTATGATGAATGTTATCATTATGTATATCTAAAATGTACCACTAAAATAATTTTTTAAAATACTCAAAAGAAAAAGAAAATTTGAGTTAGTCTCTATTTTGCAGTTCACATTTTGAAAATATGTAATTGATTTACTTGTATATTCTAATTCTGAAATTATACAATTGATTTGTCTGATATTTAGTATTAATATGTAAAATGTTTTAAATTTATTAATACTATTGGTGTGTGGAGAGAATTCAATATTTAATATATTTATATTTTATTTCATTAGGCTATGAGAGTTATTTAAGTATTGGGGTTATGTCAAATTTCTTACAAAGAAATTTATTATTATTTTAAATGCTTAGGATGATTTTAATATATAAGCAGTAAAAGAAATTGTATAGCCTCCATTGGAAGTAATTATTGAAATTTCTTAGATTTATATGTAGGATTGAAATATATTAAACTTAATTGAAACACTTAAGGAAAGCTATATTACTGATAGTTATTACTTTAATAAGTCAAAGATTAATTTAAAAATCAGTGTACTGCTACATAATCTTTATTGTGTACAAACGCCATCCTCAAGGACAGCAAATTAATCTGATTGACTGCATTTATCATTTGCCCTGACTTCTCACATTCACAGACTCTGATATTAACCTGCCAACTTCCAATTCTGACCATAGTGAAGTAGGGTTCATACGTGAACAGGTTATTGCATGTCCTTGTGTCAGCTAAGACACAAAGTAGGAGCTGAGTGACTCATGAACATTGAGAAGTCTGGGTATAGGGAGGCAGGACACACAGAAACTGTAAGGGATTCTGGAATCAGGTGGCCTAAGTTTGTAGCCTTCACTCCATCCACTTCATGCTGCATATGTGTTACTATTAGTTAATTACTTGACCTCTCTGTATTTCATCTCATCGCCCATAAAACCTGCACCTTGCACGTGGGAAGAGGGCCAAGAGATGAAAGGAGGGACAGAGGGAAATGAGAGTTTAAGAAATGACTAGAGGGACGTTGTGTATATGTACCACCTCCACTACAGGAATGTGATCATTATATATTACAAACACGTACAAGGGGTTCCAGAGACAGAGGGAGGAGGAAGGGAAAAGAAGAACAAAAAAAAATTAAGGTATGTTATATGCATGTACCAACCCTCCCCAATGAAGAACAAGAAATTCATTAGAAAAGAACAAGAATATTCTAAAATTTACTACAAAGTCTTGAATTTGGGAATCTCCCAGATATACTTTTCTATATTTCAATTGTTTGGACTTTCTAGCAGCCCTGAGACTGATGATTTAGCCTGAGGGAAAATACCTGGATGTTAAAAAAAAAAAGCATTTGACTTTCATCTCCAGCTTCAGGCATCTATCCTAAGCCTCCTCAGGGTCTCTTGTTTTGACCACTTAGGGGGTTAGCAGTTGACAGACTGATCTTCCTGTTTTTTTTAAATTTCTTTCAAAAGAAAAACATCTTTAGAGATAGGATTGCAGGAGGGCCTATCTCTTTAACCACTGGGCCCTTGAGGGTAGGAATTAATATGGGGACTAGGAAGTATTCTCATAGGTACTTCTGGACCACACAGTAGCATTTACTCTATGCCAAGCACTGTTCTTCATACTTTTCTTCTTTAAGTGTTCTTCAGAGATACCAATTTAAAGGCATGAAGAGGTCAGGCTGGTGATTATTAGAAATTGTAGCTAATTAAGAGACCAAAACTGGAAAACTGATCTTACTTTGGTCCCTAAATTGCATGATGCATTCAGTGGTCACGGTGACTTGGATCTAATCTGCCACAATGAGACTGAACTCAAGCATGTTTTTTTCTGTTCAGTGGAGAAATTTCTCATTTATTCTTCCTTCTGTCTTCTGGAAAAGGAAAGGAAATAGGGGAAATTTTGTGTCAGGAAGTGAAAAGTGCTCTGAATTTTCCTAAAGATTGAAGGTAGTATTTATTTAACCAACACGTGGTTAACACACAGACATCCGTTTTGGATAATGGCAAACGCTGCAAGAAAGAGCAATTAACTGTGGTAGGCTCAGTGCCCCCTGGTGGAGAACCGTGGAGGCACCTGCTTTTCCTTCTGTTCCTTTAAAGGATACCTAGAACCTGTGGAGCTGCTCGTTATATACTGTAAATCCATTTCTTCCCTTGGCTTCATCTTGTCTTTCCCTCTTCTCCCTATTAGTCAAGATGTTAGCCTTTTATGTTTCCACCTATTTTATTGTATTTTTGCAAACAATTGTTTCTGAGCAAGCAACATATACTTTTTTTTTTTCAGGCAAAGCAAATCTATTTATTGGATGCTATTTTGAAAAAGTCCTTCCTCTTTAAAAAATCCACAAGAGTATAATTTTGTTAGTCCTGATCTTTTTTTTTTTACCAAGAATATGTATTGGTACATTGTATACATAATGAACATATACTTATTAATTTAAAAACAAAACAAAACAAAAAGGCTGATGTCCAGCCTGGAGGTGCCAGTCTGGCTGCCTGGGGTGTTCATGGCCACCATTCAGTCTCTCTGTTCCAGTTAGCCAGTGCCTGGCTCGTACCAGTTGGTAACTATTTTTCAGACTTTCCCCACTATAAGTATACATATATTTGCATTCTCGCACTTGGCGACATCTGTGCTTTTAAAACTTTTTCTTTTCAGGATTCTCTAAGACTATTGATTACAAAGGAAATCACTCCAAATTTGAAAGTGTGCGTCCCATATATTCAAACAAATATATCATACAGAGCACCCATTTTTGATGGCAGTAACAGCTGTGGTTTTAGGTTCTCGACATAAGAGCAAAGACTATTCCGAGTCTGGTGTTACCTCCATAAGCGCTAATCACTTAGAGTTGCTTGAAAGAGAGAGATTCTGATTGCTGAGAGTGACCACAACTCACAGTTACTTTAGGCCCAGTCCCTTCTACAATTTGCAGATGTAATTCTTCAGCTTTATGGAAACACAATTGACAAAAATTGTGTATATCCCAGGTATTACACTGCAATTTTTTGACATTTGCATACCTCATGAAATGCTTTCTAGCCAAGCTAATTAATATATCTATCACTTGGCATGGTCAGCTTGCTAACATTTTAGTGATAAGAATATTTAAGAGCTTTCATCAACTAGCAGTTATATATTATTAACCACAGTCACCAAGCTACAAGTTAGATCTCTAGAATTTACTCATGTTATAAGTGAAAATCTGTACCCTTTAACCAGCACCTCACCCTTTCCACTGTCCTCTGGGCCCTGGTAATCACCTTTTATAGTCTCTGTTCCTATGAGTTCAAAATCTTAGATTGTATGTATCAGAGAGATCTGTCTGTCTTTATTTTTCATTAGCAAGTATCCTCCACATTCATCCATGTTGCTGCAAATAGCAGGACTTCTTTACTTTTTGAGGTTGAATAGTATTTCACTACATACAGGACAGTTAGGAAGCTACTGCTGGAAATTTTCTCTGTCTATTCATCATCTATTGATGAACATGGGAGTGAAGACATCTCTTCAACATAGATTTCATTCCCTTGGGGTATATATTCCTAAGTGTGATTTCTGGATTGTATAGTAATACTATTTTTCACTGATCCAATAACAAATTGAAACACTTCAAAAGAGTAGATGGTGCCAGTTCAGCTTTATCCTGGCACCTGTGGGCCCATGAAGATCACCCAGGTATTCAGAGAGAAAAGTACTCCCAGTTTCTTGTGCTTTTTCTTTAAATTTCACCTCCAACAATGTATAGCCTCAGCCAAGTTTTCATGTCTGAATTCTCTTCTTGACTTGCTCTTGTTTTCTGCAGTCTCATGGCTCTCAGCAAAGCTTCAGCAGCATTTAAGGGCCTCCAGTGTTAAGATTCAATGGTGAAAAGAAGGAAAATACACTGAGCGGGGGAAATACAGTCTGTAGCCGAAGGCCTGCTCTCAAACTTCATATTTTAATACAAAATAGTCATACAGCATACTACTACTGTCTGCTAGCTGGACACTGTTACTGATGAGATCTGAACAACAGAAACATCTGTCTCTCAATATCTATAAACAGGAAATGTAATTCTGAACACTATTGGAAAGCTGCTTCAGGACGGGAAATGTGTTCCAAAATGAAAACTTTTAATATACATTTTATTGGTACACTTATGATCATATTCATCATAAGGGTTTTATGCCTATACATGTCATATTTTGACCTTCTTTTTTCCCCTTTCCCTCCCCTCCCTTTGACTCCTCCTCCCCTCTTTATTTATGACAGGCTTTTTTTTTTACATTTCCTTTTCCCTTCCTTCTTTTCCCCCTCCTCCTCCCTTTCCTCATTTCCCCTTCCCCTTTGAACATCTTTCTATTCCACAATATCTATTATACATTTTGATACTTATTTACATTTTCAGTTTCTCATACCAGAGAAACAATGAGATATTTACTCAGGTGTGTCTGATTTATTTCACTTAAGAGTATGTTCTTAAGGTGCATCCATTTACCTAGAAATGTCTCAAATTCATCCTTTTAAATGGCTGAGTAACACTCCATTATACAAAAAAAATCTTTATCCACGCATCTGTTGACATGCATTTGGGCTGTTTCCAAGATTCAGCTCTTACGAACTGTGCTGCTATAAATATGGGTGTGCATATATTGCTGTGGTATGATGCTTTTAAGCCTTTTGGGAAAAGCCTTTGCACAGCAAAAGAAGTCACCAACAGAATGAAGAAACAACCTACAGAGTAGGAAAAAAATTTTGCCAGTTGTTCCTCGGACAAAGGTCTAACACCTAGAATATATAAAAAACTTAAAAGAATCAGACTCCCCAAATTTAAAGACCCAATCCAAAAATGGCATCTGAAATGAACAGACACTTCTCAGATGAAGAGTACAAACAGCAAATAAATATATGAAAAAATGTTCATCATTGGTCATTCAAGAGATGCAAATTAAAGCAATGCTGAGATTCCACCTCACTCCACAAAGAAGGCTATTAACAGGAAATCAACCAATAACAAATGCTGTGGGGAAAAAGAAACCCTCCTCCACTGTTGGGAGGAGTGTCAAGTGGTGCAGCCACTGTGGAAATTGGTGCAAAGAGTCCTTAAAAACTACAACTAAAGGTCCCAAAATTAATTTTTTGGAGAGCGTGCATATTGTTTTCCATAATGACTGCACCAATAATCTGTGCATTTTTATAGTAAACATTGAAAGGAGTCCCTTTTCCGCATATTCTCACCACAATGTATTATTTGACTTCTTGATAACAGCCACTTAACAGGTGTGAGGTTGTGACTAGTGATGATTAATGACATTGGACACCTATTCACATACCTGTTAGCCATTTGTGTGTCTTCCTATGAGATATGTTTAATCAGGTTCTCTGCCTGTCTTTAAAATTTAGTTTTCTTTTGCTGTCTTTGTTGTTTACTATGAGTTCCTTTTACACTCTGGATCTGAACTTTTGTCAAATATACTATTCGCAAATATTTTTCTTTTTCCATTTTGTGCATTGCTTTGTATGTCACTCATTATTTCCTTCGGCTTCTTACTTGATTATACTTACAGGGTTGTTGTCCAGTCATGGCTGATTTGCAGAAGACAGAAGTACTTCAGAAGAAAGGAATTTTAAAAAGAGAACTCAGCACATTCACTATCATGGGCAGCACTAGACAGGCAGCAGGCTCTGGGTAGAGCTTTGAGTAATGACTCTCATGGAGCCACTGCCAAGGCACTTGCTTCCCTTGACATAGTCAGGAAACAGGGCAATTCGGAAGCTGCCACTGGAAATTTGACTTCAGGAACTCAATCTTAGCTGTGCCCCAAGCCCTCACACTCAACAGCTATAAATCTAGTGTCGAGACACAAGAATTCAACTTTAAAAAGAAAAAAGTCAGCGTCTCCATAACTCTTTTCTCCAGGAATAACAGTCGAAAAGTGTGGTCTCTAATTTCAGGCAAGTACACTTGATGGGACAAATCCAATCCTAGCTGATTCTTCGATCAAGGGAGTACAGGAAATGAACATTTCAGCATTTTACTATAGTTTACCTCTCTGGAAAACATGTTAGAAGAGCATTTTTCAAATTCCATATTGCAAATTACTTTTGAGGTCATAAATCAATTTATTTAATGGGCCATGAAATCAACTGATTTTTAATAAAATGGAATAGCGTAGAATATATAATTGTATCCTATGTGTAAAGGAGGATTGTTTGGTAAAGCCTATAGATAGATAGAGATAGAGATATATAGATATAGATAGATGGAATTATTATATAAAATAAAATGGTTGTGTGGCCCATACTAGGACCAAAATTTTTGATACGCCCTGCACTACCTGGAAGGTAGAGAACAGTTTGAATACCAATCCAATATGTAACCTAGAACCCTGTGAAGATGAAATTTATATTTAAGTAACTATCAGTTTTCTATGGCTGCTCTGACAAATTGTTAAAACAACATAAATTTGCTATGTCACAGTTCCGTAGGTCAGAAATCCAAAAGGAGTCTCGCCGAGCTAAAACCAAAATGCTGTCAGGGCTGCATTCCTTTCTAGAGACTCTTAGAGGCTGATCAGTTTCTTCCCCACTCTAAGTTCCAGAGGCTGCCACATTTCTTGGGTCCACAATCGTCCTGTTCCAATTTTGATCTAGACTTCTGTTTCCTCTGCTCCTAGAATCCCTGCCCTGTTCACTCTGTTTTACTGCCACCAGTTGGGCCTTATTGACAGTCCTTGCCCAGAAAGGGCGCTGTCACTGGTTAATTCTGAGGGGCCGTAGGACCCAGAACTCCCTCCCAGCAGCCAGCCTTCCTGCAGCCCTCTCAGACTGCCTGGGACACTGGCCACTGCAAAGTTCCACCCTGGTTTTGCTGCTGTTCTCAGGGAAGGCCTTGAAGCTTCCCTGCTGAAAGCAAACATGCTGATTTCTGAGCTTTTTGCCCTCCCTACTCTTTCCCACACAGCTGTTTAGACAACATTGTTCTTCATGCTTCATTTGTTTGCTGTTTGTATTTTGGAGTTCGTTGGGTCACTCAGTCCTCATTTTGTGGTTTTCATGGTTTGTGTTGGTGTTGACAGTCATGGGTTTTGTTTGTTCATTTATTTGTTTGTTTGCCAGTTTCTGAGGAGAGTACAGAGAAACTCAAAATCTGTGTCAACACCCTTTTGCCTTCTCTCTCATTCAAACTTCACATAGGACTAAAATAATTGACTTTCTTGCCTATAACATTTATAAGACTTCAAGCACCACATATCAAAACATATTGCAGAACCACAGTGAGATATACCATCTCACTCCATTTGTTATGACTATGTAGCCAAAATGCAGAACAAGGCTACTGTCCATCGGGAGACAAATAAAATATATACATACATATAATGTGATATTATTAAACTTTGAAAAAGAAAGAAATTTTGACACATGCTACAATGTGGATGAACCTTGAATATATCACATTTGTGAAACAAGCCAGCCACAAAAAGCGCAAATATTGTACAATTCCACTTATATGAGCCACCTACAGAGTCAAATTCAGGGAGCCAGAAAGTAGAATGGCATTTGCTGGGGGCAGGGTAGGGGTGCATGTGGAGTCACTGTTTAATGAGCACAGGGTTTCAATTTCGCAAGATGGAAATAGTTCTGAAAATTGATTGCAAAGCATTATGAATGCACTTAAACCAAGAAATCACACATTTAGAAATGGTTAAGGTGGAAATTTTTATGTTAAGTGTATTTAGCCACAATTTTCTTCATTTTAAAAACTACCCCAAGTTGGTCTTCTTCTCATGGGCCATCACCCAATGGGCAGCACCAAAGCCAAGGAGGGTTCGGAGCCGTTCCTGACTCTCTCACATACGGTCAGGCCTGGTACTCTGGATCTAGGCTCCAAATCTTCTTACTTCTCTTCTTCCCCATGCCCTTAATCTTAGTTTTCTTCCCTGTATTACTTGTCTGCCTTCCACCAATATTTACAACAATTCAAATACCATACTTCAGTAGGACAGACTGTTCTAAACAGAATAGATCTCATTACTTCTTGCGGGAAGCCCGAACTCCTGAAACAGGGCTTGCGAACAAGAGCTGCATAGTCGAATCACTGTTTATTTCCACCAGCCCTCACGCACCCCGGCCCACTAGTCCCACAGAAACAGAGGTAGGATCTGAGCTCCAGGGAAGTCCAGGGCTCACTGCTACGAGAAACATTCTTAGGACTCAAGGCCATTGCTTGTCTACCTGCCTGCACAGCTCAGCTCTAATCTTCATTAAATGCTTTTTGATTTGTGCTGCAAAGTCCTTAGCCATGATTCACCAGCCCTCGCAAGTACATTAATATCAAGAAAGAAGCTCTAATAGGCTTTTAACAATATGAGTCCCCAGAAAAACAGAACATATTTCAGTCTCTGAAATGTTCGTCTTTTTAAAATGCAGTAATGAAAAGATAATTTGATCTCTCTGACATTCCACTCACATTTTTCCAGAATCTCCTCTCTCATGTTCTCTATTGGCCTTGCTCTCTTGTGTATTATTAATAAAAAATAGTAATAAAAATTCCATCCCTCATGCTCATCTTTACATTACTTTGACTCAGAAGTTTTCGTTTGCAGCTTTGTCTTATTTCTTAAGGTTTTCTATTTTTCTCCTCTTTCATCACCTTCCCATTAGTCCCCGAGCCCTCCTCTGAGTACTGTGACCTCAAGGTTAATGTGCCTCGCAGAGGATAGTAAAGATTTATGCCTCTTGACCTTTGTCTTCTCTTCACCTCACTGAGATGCTATTCTTTGTTTTTTGACCAAAGAAAGGAAGAAAAATATATCAAATAAATTAGGTAATCACTCAAAATTGCAGGGCAGACACAGCTCCTAAACTCAATAGTAAACGATGTATTTATATATAGTTTCTTTTTTCAGACAGTTGAAAAATGAGAGCTGACAGTTTGTATTCGACCCCCTTTCTAGCTTTCCCTCTCTCATTCTCCAAATTCAGAGACTTCTTCAACCCCGAAACATCAACTCTAGATTCCATCCATTCACTCAATATCACTCTTTACCATTGGTGTTGACATTATTCAAGAGCAACTATTTCCAACCAGAGTTCAGGTGTTTCTATGTGAGTTTTCTGCCATTTCTACAAACACAGAATTTCTAAATTTTTATTTCTACCCTATCTAAAGTCCCTACTTTTGTTTATAGTAGTAACATTCTCCCCAATACCCAGGTTC
>PVJO010004599.1:39291-107940 GCA_004026905.1 Hystrix cristata
CTCCTCCTCCTCCGTCCTCTTCACAGGGCAGCCAGGTTGTCACCTCTGGTCTTTGGTATTCTAACATCTTTTCCTCATTGTTTCCACTTGTCCGGTTGCGGACATCACACTGAGTTTTCTGCAGTTCTGCATTCTCAGAGCCATCCCCTAGTGATGACCCTTCTGGGAAATTGATCCTGTTCACAGTGGGGAGCCACCAAGGCCACTGTCACTCACCAGGCTCATCTCCCACAGATCTCCTAGACTACTCAGTGGCAACAGCAAAGGCTCTTGTCCAGTATGTGGTTTTAATGAGCACTCTCACCCTGCCAGCTCTTCTTAATCTACTCAAATTCTGCCTGGTCTTTAAGGACAATCTTAGGTTTCTCTTCGTTTACTGACTACCATGATTAAACCCCATTGCTCCTTCTCTGACTGCACCCTGAAGTACTCCACGTTCTCTGGACCACCCGAAGGTCCAGGGATTTGATTAGACATAGATCAGCATTCTATATTGTAGAGGTACAAAAGCTAATGAGTACCCCCTTTTCCTTTTTGTGGTATAAATTCTTTAATAAATTTTGGATATTCCACTGGGTGGAAAAAAAAAAGAGAGAGAAAGAAAAAGAAATGATTCAGTCTTTTAAGGGGACTTTTTTTTTTTAGACTTCTTTTTTTATTTTTTGCTACCAGGAATCAAACTCAGGGCCTCATGCTTGCTAGGCAGGCACTGCGCCACTGAGCTACATCCCTGGCCCTGGTTCAGTCTTTAAAAGACAACCAAATACCTTTGAGCTCAAATTATTTGAGACAATATCCAAGATTATACATGGAATCAAGAACACTGCTCTACCAATGTAGCCCCTGCAAAATTATTATAGCAAAACCTCAGCCCTCCTTTCCCGTCCCCCCAAGTTAAATTTTCTTTCCTAGAACCTTGGTGATTTTATCTTTCCTTCCAATACTTACTGTCATGGAAGGATCCCATAAGTAAGAGAAGGACTACTGGACTAAAATTCTCAAGAACTGTATTCTGATTACAATCAAATAGAAAAAGTCAGCATCAAGAGCAATCCCTTCACCTCTGTGCCTCATAATTTTTGTCTGCAAAATAAGAAAATTGAGTGAGATAGTTCTGTGAGATTCCTCTCAGTTCTAATATTTTATGTATAGGCTACTACACACATGATGTTTCATAAATCACCAATTAATAAATGAGCCCTAAATTGTTATTTTCTTAGAGTAATTTGATTTTAACAGACCCAACGCTTGAGGCAAAATTTAAAAATCTAACTACGATATTTTTAGCAAGCTCTGCTAGAGAAATAAAACAAGAGAGTAGGGGTGAATACCGAACCTGACAGATAGCTTCTTTTCCATGCAGTCACCCTGGCTGCTTATATTTGTCACTCCATGATGACAACATGACTATGAGGTAAAAATGCCAAGGATTAAAAATTTGGTCTTATAAGAACAAGGATTCAAATAAAACTTTTATTTCAAGCAGCTCTCAGTTCAACTATATTTCAACCATTTTTTCTGGATCCAGTAAATAGTACTGTTGATTGAGCAAAAGTATTTCTGTGATTCTTTTTCAGAAACTGTTTGAGAGCTTCCTGGCATGTCAGGGGATTGTAGGAGGTCACTAATTACTGGTCCAAGGACAAAGAGGTCAGAAAACTCAAAAACAAAAAAAAAAAAACTCACTGGAAATGTCATAGCTGCTTTGCTATTCCTGAACAGAGAAAAGGCCAGCGAAAGCGAGTGTTTGGCCTCTAAAGAACACCTTCTAGAGAGGTTGTGACCAAAGGCTGAGTAATCTGTCTTGGAAAAGGAAATATTCAATGACCTACAGGCGAGAACCCAAATCCAACATTCTGGCCTGACAGTAAAGGGCGCAGATGCTCTGTATTTCACTGAAATGACACGTACCACTACTAACCACAGACGCCCCCTTGTTGAATCAGATCTTTCTTTATCGTCCCTTATGTTACAGGGTGAGATCATGAACATAAAACAAAAGAAATTATGAGAGAATATTTTCAATCAGGAAGCACCCAGTGAAGCATGTAATTAAGTGTAAAACTGTCAGTGATTGCTTATTGTATCTGCACAGGACAGGACATTGGTTTAATGGCTTTACATAAATGAGAAAAGACAACTTGGTAATTGACTTAGTACAACAGTAGACAATGTAGAAAAGGTATTTCGAAGGCAGCAGGGCATTGAGTACAATCTTAGGGGGGCTGAACAACAAAGGAAAGTATATAAAGTTGATCAGAAATTATTCTCTAAATTATATTTAAAACAACTTTCCAGAATTTATACAATTGGCTGATCTGATTGCAAATTACTAAGTTCATGTCTCGTTTTTCCAAAAAGAAGTCACTTTTCTTTATTCTCAAAAAGTTGATGCAAATTTCTCTGAACAATCTTGAAAACCAGATGTAGTTTATAAGAAGAAAACAGAAAATCAAGAAAATCCTTAAACCTAAGACATTTGCCCTCTCCCTTTATAAGGCTATAACATGTAAGTCCGCCTGTAATAAATAAGTTGCTGACTGACTACAGATTGGGAATGTATCACAATGGCCAGAATAGAAAGGTTTGGCTTCTCTGTACAATCTCATACTACAGAGAAGAAGAAATGAAGTGACATCAAAACAAAAAAGCCAGAAAGTAATTGTGTCAGGAGGACACCATGTTACAACTTCCCATTCCAATTCAAGCAATAATAAAGCTCTAATAGAGAATTTTAGAGACTCAATAATGGCAAAAAAGAATGGGTAAAGACTGAAGCTCTGTACTCTGGGGTTCTCTATCCTTGCTTCTTTCATTTCCTTCAAGGCTCTACTCTTTTTCTTTTACCTCACACCAAAAGTAGCTAGTAATGGTTGTATTGGGAATCAGTTTATAAAGAACACTCACTTTTTGTGAAGGAAACATGGTGGGATCCATATCTGCAAAATATGAATTCATTTTGTAGCACACATAGGCAGAAAACTAATCAATTACAGAACAAAAAATGTTGTATTGGATATGACTCATTGTTAAGTTACTCTTTCCCTCTTTAATGTCTACACTTGAGCTTCTGTATCTTCATAGTAGAACGTAAAAAGTGATACTCACTCAACAAATATTCATTTATTAACATTATGTGAGAAAACTTGGTCGTTACAAAAATGAAACAAGGTCTCCTAAAAGTATTTACATTTTAACAAAAAAATAAGACTCTCCTTGTAAAATTTTGTCTTCTAGTTTTCATAATATCACCCTCTTGTTCTATTGTGTTTTCTAAATGCCTTTCACTTTTAAGGCATTTTTAAGTGATTTTCTTTAGAGTTTTCAAACTTTTACATTGTAAGCTACCCTTGAGAGGACATCTTCTGAGATGCCAACTATGAGTCCATCCCATTCTGCAATTTACTCACCAATCTAGAGCACGATAGAGCCCAAATACTTATTAAATTCCTGTTTCATACAATTGTATTTCTCTCCACTACATTCCAGACCATCTCTACTTGTGTGTTTCAAAGAGTCTCTCCCTCAAAATGTCTAAAACGAATTATTTTCCTGTTCTTTCTGATCCTTTTGCTTTCCCTACTCTCTTAGTTCCCTTTCTTCCAGGAGCAAGTCCTCGGACAAGGATTTCCATCCAAACAGTTATTTGGAAAATGATTCGGGAGAAACTATTAAGGAATTGGAACAGCAAGACCAGGAAAGGACGGCAGTCCAAAGGGCTTAGTTATCAAACAAGGTACCTCTATGGCACACTAGACCTAAGTCCCACTGGGGAGCTGTAGGAGCAGAATACAAACCTCAGAGTAATCCCGACTGTGCTGGAAAGGTGCTAAATTGTCTACACACCAACTCCTGGGCAAACATCAACAGAGAGCTGCTGCCGGGACATCAGTTACCTAGCACTTGCCACAATTTTGCCCCATGGCCAGAGACAGTGCTGAGGCTGTTCAATTCAGCTCCATGCTGACACACAGAGGTTAAGAGTGGGATGATAGCAAGCCCTACTGGACAGTCTGCATTTGGGTCAATGGCACCAATGACCCCGGATGACCACAGCTAGAAACCTTGGAACCATCCATGAATTTTCTCTCTTATTCAACTTTACATTCACTCAGACACCAAACTCTGTTGAGTTCATGCCCACCATGCTGCTACCTTTGTTTGGCCTACTCTTCAGTTGCCATCACTTCAATTCAGTGTATCAGTGCCTCTCCTAGAATGTTGTCCTGAATCGATTTGTATTTATTTTTTGGCTTTTAGGCTCCTCCTTCAAGCCGCCAGCAGAGTCATCCACTTTTATATTACCCCAGAGACATAATAAGAATAATAACAACCAGCGGGCTGAATATTCCCTTTTTCCATTCCAGGCACTAGACTAACAACATTGCAGGCATTACCTCAGCTGATCCTCACAATGAGTTTGTAATGTAGTTATTGGTTCTTAGCCTCACTCTACAGACAAGATCACAGAGGGTTAAACATGTTAACAAGCTCAGAACTAGTAGAACAAGGGAAGAAATCCAAACCCAGACAGTCTGACTCCAGCACGCAGATGTTTAAAAATCACAAGGTACTGTCATTGTATCCAGACAGCTGTTTAAAATGCAAATCCAATTATGTCATTTCCCTGATTAAGGTCCAAGTCCATCAATGTTTCCCTGACACTTTCATGATTAAAATTTTAACTTTCAAGCATGTCAGAGAACTGCATCATATACTGCCCTCAGATTCCCTTTCTAGCTTATCTTTCTCCACCTGTACTTACATAGGAATTCATAAACTTGAGCCATTAGGCACAGGAAGCAGTGTGTTTGATTAAAACATAGATTCTTTGAAGATAGTCTCAGGAGATAGAACCCTGTATTCATACCATAAAGTCTTTCCGGAAAGCACTAGATTAAGGAAGCCATATATCTCCCGAAGAGACATCCACCTGCCTCCGCCATCAACATTTCTGCAAAGGTAATCAGGACGTGCACCCTCACACCAGTCAGGAATGACCTGAGCCAGCTGGGAAGCAGGCTGACATACAAACCTGCTCCTTGAAGCCTTATATTCACCAACAGTTACTGCCCAACTTCCTGCTGCTCCCTGGCTATCCAACTCCTCTGTCTCCCGATCCCTACCTTCTTCCACGGCCATTCCAACTGTTGCTTCCCCTTTTAGGTCTTTGCCTGCTGAACACATCACTTGTCATCTACTGTGAACTTGAAAGAAGGGAAAATTTGAGTTATTTGTAGGAAAATGGGTGCAGCTCAAGACCATAAATTTAAGAGAACAAAAAAAAAGCAGACCACAAGCTTAAATGTCATATAGTTTCTCTTATATAAGAAACCTAAAACATAAATAAGTTAAAGAATAAAAGATAGATATTAGGAGGCAGGCAGACAGGTCTTGTGCAGATGGGAAGGGGACCAAGAGATGGAAGGAAGGAGAGGGAGGAGAGGAGAGATGAGTGAAAAAAAAGGACTCAAGACATGTTATGTACATGTGCCAACTCCCCACAATTAATGTAATCATTAAGTACCACAAACACATACTAATAAAAATTTTTTAAAAAGAAAGAGGCTCAATGTCCCTCAACCAGCATTGCCTTGTACTCCTATGAAGACATTTCATTTTCCCCAAAAGTAGAGCCTGAGTATGTAAGAGGAAGAAAGTTATCTTATATTTCACTGAATGCCCTTCCACACCTAGCATGTAAAAGATTTGCGATAGAGAGTTGAATGGAGTTAGATGGCATATCAATATTATTTCTAACCTGTGATATTTTAAACCCTAATGGGCTCACATTTTGAACATATATTACCATGTAAATTACATATATCATTGTTCAAAGAATGTTAAATCTTGAAGATTTGCTAAGGTTTAACTAATAATAAGCAATAGGCTATATTTCATATATGAAAGTTATCCATTATCAGTTAAGTAAACACGGTGAAAGTTAAATATTCACAGGGCTGACCTTTATCAGACCAAATGGTGTTGTGTGTGGTTAATATTTCACAGGAAGATTCTATGATCCCTTTAACAGGAAACTAATCACCCATACACACCTCCACCAGCCCCTCAGCTCCACCCTTCTTTGCTATTTTGTGAATTACAACTATGGATATAGATACAATGAGTGAGAACTATTTCCCTCTCACGAATAAAAATCACTGATAAGCAAATTTAAAAAGTAGGTTTCATAAAGGAATTAACTTTCCAATATACATTCAAATTTTTGTTGATTTATCATCTTCTATTAACACCTTCAGGTAAGGTTATTAAAACTTTCTCCCCATGAGAGAGATGAATAGATATAGAATTATACTTTCAACCTCCACTCAATATTTCATCATCAACATGGCCAGAAAAATTGTTCTAATAGAAAGCACATATTTCAGCTATGAAACATTATGCTGCGTAAAGGCAAGCAACATAGAAATTGGACCTCATTAAAATAACGAAGTCACCCTGTGACTGAAGATGGATAAGAGCCTTTGTACCCAGTAGAGAGCTTCCTTGATAGGTGAAAGGAAGTAGCTCTTGGTAGTCAACTCACAGAACAGTGCAGTATAATTAAATAAGGTCCAAGTTTCCTTGGCTCAAAACTAATTTTGGAGAAAATTCTATTTCAGTGAAGATATCTTTCATTCCCTTGAGACACTGCTGCTAACAAAAAAATCAAATATCAAAAGACACTCTCAGCTAACTCTAATAGGTGATGCTTTTTCAAATGATGCATGTATAATGATACCACCCTGTACATCTTGGCAAGTTACTTGCAAATAGCATATTTTGAATATCATAAAAATTCTGTGCCATAGTAGAGTAAATTTTGCCACATTTTACACTTTAGAAAGTTGAAGTACAAAGGAATTAATGTGGCTTGTATAAAGCATATAGCCATATTGTGCTGTTTAATTTAGATCATTTGACTCCAAGTTAAGAAATAAAAGAATGTTCTTTTTATTTCTTATAAAGAAATTTCTTACAAAGATTTCTTTATTTCTTATAAAGATTCTCTAATAAGTAATGTGAAAGTGTCATAGGAAATATATATATACTTTTTTTTTTCTGTCACTCTCTACTGCTTCATGATGTTGCTAAATGGCTAGGTTCCATCGGATTCCTCTCTAATTTTATTCCTATGACTGGTTCACTCTCAAAGGACAAAAAGTAATGCTAAATTATTATAAAAAATAGAATCTCATTGGCTCTTAAAAAAGGATTACTTTTTTATGTTTTTGCCTCTTAAATTTTATTTTTTTACTTTAATGTAATACAAGTAGATATTAATAAAGAAAATATAAAAACACTCTTCTATGAAAAACTAAAACAAAACTTCATAACAAAACAATTTGAGGATAACGGTGATTAATATACTATATACCATGATTTTAAAAGAATAGCCAAAATGTTATTCAGAATACAAGTCATAGACAAAAAATATTCTCTCTGACAAAGAAGAAACAAATAAAAGAACAAAACTTTCTTTTCAACGAGTGAAATTAACTAGTAGTATAAATAAAACCAATTAGTGTTTATTTATTGTAAATATTTTTGGAAAAGCAGAGTAGATAATTAGGGAAATGATTTGAACTTCTCCCTACTTCCTATTTATCTTCCATTGAAAGAAAGAGTTTCTCATATAAGAAAAAGTATGTGATATTTAAGCTCGTGTGTTTGACTTATTTCAGTTCACATTATATTCTCAAGTTGCATCCATTTGCCTGTGAATGCCCGAGTTTATCCTTCTTATGGCACAGTAGCACTCCACTGCATATAAATACCACATTTTATTTATACATTTGTCTGTCGATCGATACATATGCTGCTTCCATGATCTTCCTATTACAAATTGTGCTACTTAGTAGTATCTTTATGAAGATAAAATTCTTTATTTCTGATTTTGTATTAAATAAATATTATAAAAATATATACTTTAAAGAAGGGTTTGTGGGTTTTTTTTGTTGTCATTGTTTGTTTTTGCTTAGGTTTGTTTTGTTTTGTGACATGATCTCAGTATTCCAGGCTGGTATTGAACACACTATGCAGCCAGGGCTGGCCTGGAACTCATGGATTCCTCTTGCCTAAGCCTCCCAAGTGCTGGGGTTACAGGTGTACAGCACCACCTGGCTCAAAAGAAAATTTTTGAATTCGAATACATAATCTAATAATAATCTTAACCTCAAATACTATGATATTTGCGGACACAAAAGGTTAAAGAGCAGGAGGGTCTAGGAATGTGTTCAAAAACTAATTTGTAGGCTGTTGTTAAACACAGACTAAAAAGGAACTTTGCAAAACTTGAAGGTAGCTACTAGTAGAATGATATATACCTTTCAAATAACTACACAGATTAAATAAACCATACTTGACATAGAAATTATTTTGGAAAATATTTAAAATATTAAATATTGCAAAATATATTCAGAAATAAGTTTTATCTATGATCCAGTAACGTCATTGCTAGAAACCTAAAATAATAATTACTAACACAAAGTAGTTCTTGGGAAAAGGTTGGGAAAAATTTACCCATAAGATCAGCTAGTATGCAACCTCAACATGGAGCCATGAGATGTAGCAGGCCTCCAACTACAGGAAATAACGGGACCAAGGACCCACCCGGCAGCTGCATTTTGAAATCCATTATTGCATTTCCACCAAGCCACACCTCCCAAGGCCTGCTCCCAGCTAATGACCTAGGAGACAAGACCCTAAAGCAGATGAATTCCTGGTTTTGCTTAAATGCCAGGATGATGGCTGTGTAAGCTGTGTCCAACTCTCTTCATATTTTCTCTCATTTCTAATAAAGGCAGTTTTAATAAAATTTTTGCAAGTTTAATTCTATCTTGGCATCTGTTCCTCAGAGGGCCCAGACTAAGTGTATGCTTAAAATGATATTAACATTGTAAGCCAATAAAAGAAAAAGACACATTCACATGAAGATTGTGGGTAATAGAATGAATCAAAATATACCAAAAATTTAAAAGCATTTTTTCTGTATAGTAATCATATAAGTGGTTTTAATTTTCTTATATATATATTTTTCCAAATAATAATTTGTTTCCTAGACTGAGATTATTTTATTTTATAATTTAAAATACGCTATAAATATCACATCTTAACAAAATATACATTTACAAAAATGTAGAAAAATATGATCTGGCTGAGTATATAAAAATGACAACACAGATAAAAAATGCTTTCCCAAAATAATTTAGGATGTTTCATTGTTCATTTATTTTAAATCAATAAACTCAAAGAGAAATAAACGTTCCTGATCCCTCAGTCTTTAATAAATAGGGTTAAAATCACCGTGTTCCTAACAATAGATACAGACTATGTGTTGCGTGTTTATGAACAAATGTATCCCTACTTACAAAGAAAAGTTAGAGGTCTCATGCCCAGTTTCTTTTAAGAGCAAGAAACCCTGTTCTTTATTTAGTAAAATACAGTCTTTTAGCAACATTTTATGTCAATATGAATTCTACGAACCATTATTTCTGGATAAGGGTAAGGTATTTCTGGATAAGAGAGAGAAGGGTGCTTTTTTTGTTGTGGTGGGGCAGATACAGCAAAGATAACTTCTCTCTCATAAAAACCATGATAGTGTGGTAGTGACTGCCTTTGTAGACAAGTATTCTGAGGTAGTAACTATTTATCTGGAAAAGTGGTACAGTCGGTTAATAATATCTGCTTCAGTATGGACAAGAAGGTATTTGTCATCACTGTGAGTATGGGAGAGTAGGATAAACAATGTACTCTCAATGTAGTAGTTTTTTGGTCAATATTATTCTGTAACTTTCAAGTAAAAACTGCATTTAAATTTCTATCAGATGGTCATTGACCAAAAGAACCACACTCTATGTTTTGTTAATACTGCGTTGATTTTGAAGCTAATCTATAACACAAACTAATGTAGCTGGTTGATGGTACAAAGTAGGGGATTATTGGTCATAATCCATCAATAACCTGAGAATCAAAAATATTTGAATACTAATGAAATGTATTTGGGGCATTGATCAATTTTATGGAGAGGAAAGTTATTCATATACTACTAAATTTTAGGAAAATTTATGCATTTTCTGTAAAAATAAAAGGCTCATTGTAATGTAAATTTTCATGCTACAGTTCCATCTTTTAAGTTTTTAAACTGTAATTCATGTATTATTTTGTCTACTTTTAAACCAAATGTGTTACATGTCGTGATTTTAAAAGAATCCTACTGTTACCAAAGGATACAGAATGAATGTATTTTACATGTCATTATTATTCAGCATGGATCTAGTAGAATTAGCATACAAGGCAAAATCAGGACAGGGTGTCCAGTGTCCCCCAGTGTGGGACAGACAGCTGTTGATTAGAAGCAGATGGGGACTTCTGGACAACACAGCTTTGTGGTCCCTCCTCTCTGCCTTGCAATCAAAATCTCTGAGACTAAATTCCTAAAATCTCCATGTTTAACAAATCTACATTTTTACAGACACAAATTTGAAAAACACTGACCTATACTCTGGAGAAAATTTTCCCACTCATTGCAGGGGCTCTCTCTATTGCTCAATATCACTATTGCCCTCTTCTAAAAACAACACCAGTACCCCGATTATTCTTTACTTCAAGTCTAATCCTAACCCTTTATATCAATGTCTGAGAGATAAGTATACTTACATTTATCTTGGAATATGAATAATTCTCTCAAGAGGCACTATTTATATTTCCAAAAAAACTTGGGAAAATATTGCTTTACTTAAAATCATGAGTATCTTTACTCTTGCATTCCCACTAGGATGACCGATATCATTTTGGAGATTGTGGCATCTCTCACAATAAATCCAAAAATAATTTCAGAGCATTTCTATTTGGAGGGATATAACTTATGACTGAAAATTTTTATAAATCAATATTTATAAGCAGTAGTAGCAGTAAAAGGAGCAGTACTAGTAGGCAACAATTGACTGTATCCAATGCTTTTCCTATATCAAGCCCTGTGTAATTTATATTCAAATGTCCTTGGACTTGCATTGTGGATATTGTGGACATCTGGATTGGCAGTTATACTTAGTCCCTACTGAAGTTTAGAACATTGCTTTCACATAACCACTACAGTGCACTGTTCTTTCATATCTTACTCTTCAACCATTGCTAGGCAGAAAAATACAGATTTGAAAGAATCTTTTCATTTTACAGAGTCTCATTTGAAAAGCAAACAATTTTAAATGGCATTATGCCAGCAACATATCAATTAAGAATATGCCAGTTAAGATGATTTATGGCATTGGTCATTCTTGACTGAAGTAGGAACCATCATCTAACACAAAATGTCAACCTAGGGCAGCCGTCTTAGGCACAAGTTCCCCGGCTCCAGCACTGTGCCAAACTCTTCTTTCCATTGTGAAGCCCGTAAATTTTCTACTAGCCACTACAGTGCATGAAATGTTGGTCTTTTGGCACGGAGTAAAAAATGTATTTAAGTTTCAAACATATACTTGCTCTGATAAAAAGACAGATGGCTACATAAAAGATTTAATAAAAGCAGTCTCTGGGGTCTTTTGAAGTTAAAATATGGGAGAACTCATTGTGGTGCCATTTGGCCCTGGAGGTGATGAGTCTGTCAGCATTTCATCTGTAACTTCTACAATTTTAATTCTATGTGGGCAACGCTAATGTCCCACATCATGAAAATGAGAGTTCTGTCTGGAGACTCTTTTTCATATGTTATATATCTATAGAAAGTGATTCTTTTCATTTTTCACCCTAAAACTGAGTGTGTGATGGGTGGTGCCTGTGTAACACAGTCATCTTAATCAGAAAAACATCTCACCAATCCATTATTTCTCTCCAACAACTCTGGTAAAGCCACATTCAGAAAAAATTATCTTCTAGATCTACACAGAATTTTCAGACTAGAAGATAGAATTTGAGACGGAATCAGGGTCTGGAATAAGCTCTAAACCAGTAATAAGGGCACACAACTGGGAATTAGGAATTTTGTGTTCCAGCCTGCTGCTAGCCAGGCGTGTGCTTCTAAGCAAGACAATGACTCAGTCCAACCAAAGTGTCTTCCAGCTGTCCAGGCACAGAAGGCTGCTGAGGAAATACGTTTGGCCAACTCCCAATGTTATGAAATGCTGATCTTCATTAAGTGATATTTTAGCACCATCCAGTAGTAGCCTTACACTATTCTAGAAAAGGATATGTTTAAGATTTCAAATAAAAAGAGAAACAGTGATTACAAAACAGAATGAGATATTCAGGAAAGTGTTGGGCAGAGACGTGGCGTTACCTTCCATGAAGCCACCACCTTCTGCTGTCAGCCCTGACGCCTATCGCTTTCCTGGTGGGATAGCTCAAGCCGAGAAGATCTGCAGACAGGCCTGCTGCACGTCTCTCGTGAACGAATGAGCAAATTACTGAATCAAGGAACAAACGCACGAACTCCACCTGGGAATAAGATGCTGGACACTGAGACAGCCTCAAGTAGCACAGCTAATCAGGAGCCTCGCTTCCGCAAAGGGGCCCCATCCTCTGCTTGCCCATAGCAATTTGTGAACATCCCCTTGCTTTTCTTTCTGCTAGCTATAGTGCTTATTATTATTGCCCATGGTCAATTAACTCCAATGGAAAAAGGAAATCCATCATAATATTCATTTTTCTAATGGAAAAGTTAGACGCAATCTTCTCTGAAATAAAGATGCATGATAAAAGACTTACTGGAATAGAGTTGAAAAGAAGAGCACTATGTTTGAGCCCCTATATTTGGGTTACACGAGTTGATCCCAAGCCAGAGACACTTGCCCATCAGGCCACAAGCCAAGGCACTTTGGCCTCAGGTCTGTGCATATTTTTGAGAGCCCATTAAACCGTGACTATTTAGGACCCTGCTCAGAACCAAGAATACAGGTGTCTTTAGTAGATTTACAGCAGTTGCTGCTCTCACCCTGGTCCCATTCCAGCTCTCAGCTGCCTTTTTGTGCTGCCCAGAGCCGATGCTTTGTTACCCTGGCTATGTTCCCGTGGGCCACAGGGAGAGCTCTCAGGACTGCCTTTGACATACGTCTGTCTCTCCTCACTCTTCAGAGATTCCTGGTGCTTGTTATACCAGGAAAGCCAACCTGCTGCCTTCCGTCTCCACCGCTCTGACACAGGAGTCAACCCCACAGCCCAGGAGTTCCTGCTGTTCCCACGAAGACGTCCAAGATGTGCTGCCCCAGAAGGGCTATGTGGGATCTTCTGCTCTCTTCGGCTGTTTCTCTCTGTATACATTACCTGTATTTTTCAATTAATTGATTTTTTTAAACGTTATGTGAAGACAGAAATTGTATGTATTAATGGTGTACATGATGTGCTGATTCATGTACATATTGTGTGATCAGGTTAAACAAATCCATCTCCTCAAATGTTCATCATTTCTTTGTGGTGAAAGCCTTCAAAATGATTTCTTCTGGCTTTTAGAACTACATATCACATAATCACTGTCCATAGGCATCCCACTGTGTAATAGCACACTAGAACTTCTTATTTCTGTCTAACTGCAATTTAGTGTCCTTTGATCAACCTTTGCCCGTCCCTCCCTTCCCTCTATTCTCCTTACCTCCAGTAACCACCATTCTAGTTTTAATTTCTGTAAGATTAATTTTTTTAGACTCTACATACAAAAGAGGTCATAGAGTACTTGTCTTTCTGTGCCTGGCTTATTTCACTTAACATAATGCTCTCCTGTTTCATTCACGTTGTAAGGAATAACAGGATTTCATTCCTTTTTATATTTAAATAATATTGTGCATACTTACCACATTTTCTTTATCCATTCATCTGTTAATGGACACTTAGATTTTTTTCCATTTCTCAGCTATTGTGAAGCTACAAAAAATGTGGGAATGCAGATGTCTCTTCAACGTGTTAATTTCATTCCTTTGGATACGAATCCTAGCATGGGGTTGCTGGATCATAAGATATTTCTACTTTTAATTTTTTGAGGAACCTCCATACTGTTTTCCTGACTGGCTATACTAATTTACATTCATGCTAACAATGAGCAAGTGTTCTTTTCCTCCACATTCTTGCCAGAACTTGTTATCTTTTGTTTTTTGGATAATACCCATTCTTACTGGGTGAGGTGATGTTTCATTGTGGTTTTGATTTGCATTTCTTTGATGATTAGTGATATTGAGATGCACAGTACAAAATCACCATACTGTGCAATAGCAAGTTACTCTTTGTAACTGCAATTTGGTACCCGTTGATTAGTGACAACTATTTGTAAGTCTTCTTTTGAGAAATGTCTATTTAAAACTATTGCCTATTTTTTTAGTTGGGATACTTCTTTTCTTTCTTTTTTTTTTTTGATACTTATTTTCTTTATCATTCAGTTTTTGGTGTTTCTTTTCTGTTGTGTGTATTAAACCCTTGTGGGATTTATAGTTTACAAATATTTTTCATTGTTCTTTAGGTTCTCCTTTTACTCTATTTTTTTCTGCACAATAGCTTTTTATTTTCACATAATCCTATCTGTATATTTTTGCTTTTTTTCCTGTGATTTTGGGATCTTGTCAAAAAAAAAAAAAAAACCTTATTAATTCTAGTATCCTGCAGTGTCTCCTTTGGGTTTTCTTCTCGTAGTTTCCTAAGTATTAGTCTTATGTTTAAGTAATTAATGCATTTTGAGCTGATTTTTATAACAAGTGTGAGATATGGGTCCAATTTCATTTTTTAGCATTTAGATATTTCCAAGAGCATTTTTAAAAAGACCATCCATTCTCCAGTGTATGTCTTCTTTTTAAATTTCCATATTTTATTAGTGCTGTACATATTTGCAGTATATAATGATTACACTCATCACAGGTATATAAGTACATGTATATAACACACCTTAATTCTCTTTACTTCCTCTTCCTCTCTGCTTTCCCCCACTCCCTCCATCAACTTTGTTCAAAATCTGTTGACTCCAGCTGCATGGGGTTGACTTCTACGCCCTCTGTTGTACTCCATTACTATTAGTCTTCAGCAGAAGTGTTCCCTTACCCCACCTGACCTGAGAGAGTTCTTTTAGGACTCAGAGGTAGTCAAGGATCACAGGTTCTAGCTATAGAATTCATTCCAGACTTGCATGGGTACAATAATGAGGTTCTTGATATTCAGGGATGCTCATATTACCTAAGCTTGTTTTACCCTCTACTGACCTCAGCTCAGCCTCGTCTACCTACCGAATCATTCCACAACTATCTATTGATTACCTATTTTGTGCTTATATTGTATTAGAAATACAAGTCTCTGCCTCAAGGACATTCTAGGCTAGCAAGATAGTAAGATAATTGTGATGTTTAAAACTCTCTTATAATAAAGTGTGTTCTATTAGTTAGCATTGCTTTAAAAAATATTGGCCAGTAGCATTAGGCTAGCTAAATAAATGAGGCAAAAAACAGCAAAGAAATGGTAAAAGTATCTCATTTCAAAATGATGTGGGTATATAACCATAAACCCAAGAAAGACAGCTATGTAACTATTAGACCTAATGAAATAATTCAGTAAAACATGTGGTTGCAAAATTAATTTCCCAAAACAGATTGCTTTCCTATGTGCAAACAATAACTGGTAAAATGCAATGGGAACATAAAATTGCTAAAAATAAACATAAGAAGTATGTTGAATCTATGTGAAGGAAACTTTTAAAATTCTACTAAAAGGTACAACATAATAAAAATTAAAAGTACACCTATTCTTGAAGGAGTAAAATAAATATTGCAAAGTGACAGTTATATTTAAAATAATTTATACAATTAATGTGCTATTATAAACAATCTTCCTAAGTAACTTGCCAAATTGTGAAATTTATATGAAGAAAAATCATTTCTGACAGAGGAGTAAATTGACAGACCAATGGAACAAATTGAAATTTCATAAATAGACAAAATATGTTTTCAAATTTAGTATACAAAATCAACCATAGCATTTCATATCAGGTGGGAAAGAGGTAATTCAAAAAGAGGGGACTGGCAGTTAGACAAAAAAAATAAGGAATGACTGTTTCACTTTCACCACCAAAATATATTCAAAATGAATCATGTAATTAAGCTACAAAACTGTTAGATATACAAACATAAAAATTTTCACAGAGGCTTAAGGGGGCAAGTACAATGTTTTTACATGGCGGGATAAGGAAGTGGAGGAAAGGAGAGAAAGAAGAGGTAAAATATTACAACAGAAATATGTTGTAATAAAGAAACAACAGTAATAAAGTAAATAGGTCTTAAAAAGTGGACTTCTGGTTTCAGCAATGACATGTAAAGGGCGTGGAATCCCTCACCCCATCCTTACAACAAGAAGAAACTTAAAAAACTGAACACCAGTGACTTTTTTTAAACCCATGAAAGAACTGAGCTCGCAGGACCACTGCCACCCTCACATTTAAAGAAACAGGTAAATCCAGAGTCGCACCTGAAATCTGCCTATCTAAGCAGAAGCCACTGGAGTCATGAATTTTCCTCATTATAAATTGATTTTGTCAAGTATTTTTTCACAGTGACAGAGAACTGACTATCTATTTCACGTGATCCCAGTGAAAATACCAAAAAGCTAATTTACAGATATTAACAAACTGATTCTAGATTATATGGAAAGACAAAAGGCAACCACCAACACAATGCTGAAGAACAATGTTGGAAGCCTAACATTACCCTATTTCATGATTTATTATAAGGCTTCAGTAGTCAAGACTGTATGATCTTGGTAAAAGATAGAACAGCAGAATCGTATAAAGAGCCCCAAATAGACCCACACAAACATAATCAATTAAATTTTTGCAAAGGAGCAAAGATAATTAAATAGAGAAAGAGTAGTCTTTTCAATAAGTGGTGATAGAACAATTAGATGTCCCTCTGCAAAAAGAAGGAGGAAGAAGAGGAAAAAGACTCAAAATTGAAGGAAGAGAAGCAGGACACACAGACAAAGATTTTATAACTTACCTAAAAATTGATCCAAAATATACCATACATGTAAAAGTAAAGTGAAAGACTACAAAATATGTTGAAGAAAACATAGAAGAAACCCTAATTTATGTTAGATTTGGTGAAGAGTGTTTAAACACAAGACTAATTAGCATAATGATTCACAAAAGAAAAAGCTGATAAATTATACTTTATTAAACTTTAGAACCTCTCTGGGAAAAAAAGCACTGCCAAGACAATGAAAAATAAGCTATGGACAGGAGAAAATATTTGCAACACACATATATGATGAAAGATTTGTATACAAGTTAAAGAGTGGATGTTTTAAAGTCAGCTAAAGAAAAACAAACAACCCCAAGCACTAGCAAAAGTTCTGAACAGATACCTCTCCAAAGAATTATATAGATGTTGACTATGTAGGTGCAATGGCTCTCAACATCACCTGTCATTACAGAACTGCAAATTAAAATAACGTGAAACACACAGAGAATGGCTAAAACCAAAAACTGATAATACCAAAGACTGACTAAGATCGGATGTAACAGAACTCCACTCCATTGCCAGTAGCAACTCAAAATGTTACGGCCACTTTGAAAGACAGTTTGGCAGTTTTGTGAAACTAAACTAGTCTTGCCTTACAATCAAAAACTCCCACTTTTAGGTATTTCCCAACTGATTTGAAAATTATGTCCGTGTAAAAACTGCTCGTGAATGTTTATGGCAGCTTTACTCATAATAATTAAAAACTAAAAGCAACCAAGTTGTCCTTCAGTAAATAAATAAACTGTGTTTCATTCAGGCAATGGCGGTTATTCAGTGAAAAAAGCAACGAGCTATACAGCCACAAAAAACTGATGACTCAGCTGCATGTTGCTAAGTGAAAGGCCAATCTGAAAAGGCTCCATACTGAATGCTTCTGATTATGTGATAGCCTGGAAAAGGCAAACGTATAGAAGCAGTAAACAGAGCAGTTGAGTGGGAGATTGAACAGGTGAAGCATAAAAAATACCCTAGAGTGGTGAAACTATTCTGTACAATACCATAATGGCAAGTACAAGACATTAATCATTTTCGAAACCTATATAACTTTGCAAGACAAAAAGCAAACTTCAGTCTAGTATATGCAAATAGTTAAACAATTACTTAGGAGGTCAGAGGGTCCCAGCAGGGAAGGTGGAATGTGAAGAGACTCTAAATGCATTACAAATGCATGAGGCAATGTCATAGAAGTGAGTAGAGTAATAAAATCATGAGCTATGAAATTCTGGAAATGACAAGAACAATAAGAACTTCACATAAATAATGTAGGTTAGCTGATAGAAATTGTTACAAATTGGAGTGTGTGTTAACAATTCTGAAAGTGCTATATGTGTATACCAGAATGGAACAATAAGTAAGTGCATGGCAAATGGTGGGAAGCTACCAATAGACAAGGGAAAGTCTCTGGAATGAGTCAGGTGGTGCAAGATTAGAGTTGGAAACATCCTGCATTAGTTAGCTCTCTGTCGTTATAACAAATACCTGAGATAAATCAGCTTAGAAAGATGAAAGGTTTATTTTGGCTCACAGTTTTGGAGAGTTAAGTCTATAATTGGTTGCCCTCATTGCTTTCGGGCCTGTGGTAAGAGGCCCGTGGCAGGGAGCACATGGTGGAGAAAGTTGCACGCCTCAGGCATCCAGGAAGTGACAGAGGCATAGGAAAGGGCTTGATTTCCACAATGAGTTTGGAGGGCACACTCCCAATAGCCCAAGACCGCTCTCTTAATACAGCTAAGCTGAATACCGAGACTTTAATATATAAGCCTTTTGGGAACATTCTAGATCCAAACTACAGCACATCTGTATGAACTCATGTATAATTTAATATAGGTGGTTACATAAAAATATTGTCAACTGCACACACAGAAGTTATAATATATCTATATTATACATCCTCCTTCTGACAGTTGATATGGCCCAATAGCAAGGACCACACCTGGTGTCCAGCACTTGGTCTTAAATTCTACCCCCCAATGAAAGGAATCACGGCTCCTAAGCAAATTACTGATCCTAAAACTACACAAGAAAATATACAAGGTGATCCCGAAGTATCTGGTAGTACCAAAAAGTAAGAAGGCTCTCAAAATAAATAAATAAATAAATTTTTAAAATAAAATTTTTAAATAAACTGTAAGGAACTCCCAATAGAATTCTAAGCAAAAGAGCTAAAACAAAGCTGGAACAATGTGGGCACCACAATTAATAAAATGAGTTAATAACCCAAAGAACAAAATAAATATCCATGAATCTATAGTAATAGATATCCATTGTAATGAATAAATAAATTGGGGAGAATAGACAAAATTGCCATAAAAATTCATAATAATTTATGAGATACTCTCCCTTCAATTGAGTAGGTGGGGTGCAATCCTTAAATATAGTTGTGCATAGTGACTTCCTCCCAAAGGGTACATTATGATGGGAGTGGGGGGCTAAAACGAAAAACCTGGCAAATGCTACCCAGACAGATGATCAAGGTTCACATCAATATCGATAAGACATATCAATAGTATGTATCATGACGATGAGATGGTGATGTGATAATGTTTCACTTACTTCGGTGGTCTTCATCCTAAACATGACCTCAATTTAGTTACGAGAAAAACATCAGGGAAACGCTAATCAAGAAATAGTTTGCAAAATACCCAACTAATACTTCTCAAAACTATCATGGTTAGGGCTGGGGCTGTATCTCAGCAGAAGAGCACTTATATAATATGTGTGAGGTCTTAGGATCAGTCCTCAGGGCTAGAAAAAAAGAAAGAAAAGAAAAGAAGTTGCCAAGGTCATCAAAATAAGGAAATCTGGGAAATTTTCATAGCCAGGACTGGTCTAAGAATACAAAATATAATGTGGTATCCTAGATGGAATTTTGGAACTAAAAAGGACAGTAGGTCAACACTAAGAAAATCTGAATATAGACTTTAGTTAGTAATGATATATCATTATTGTTTTATTAATTTTAATAAGCAAACCAGTATAGTTGTTTAAAATGTTTACTATAGGAAAAACTAGGTACCGGGTATAGAAAAAACTCTCTGTACTACCTTCACAATTTTTTTGTAAATCTAAAACTGTTTCAAAACAAAAGGTCTTTTAAAAACAAAAATATATATTCCGCATTATTAATCATTAGGAAAATACAAATTAAAATCACAATGAGATACACACTTACTTCAATGGCTAAAATAAGAAAGACTGATGTTGAAGAGAGTGTGGAGCAACTAGGACTTCAGGTCCTGCTAGTGAGAATGTAAAATGGTCCATCACTTGACAGTCACCTCAAGTGTTAAGCAAATACCTACTATTTGGATCTGCCATCTAATTCTGGATTTTTTTTGTAAAAAGCCTATATCCATACAGGAACTTGTGAACAAAGTTCACAGAAGTTTTTAATCTGTAATAACTGAAAACTGGAAATGACTTAGAGTCAATCTAAAAGTGAAAGAACAGGGAGAAGCGGGAAGGGAAAAGAGGGACAGAAAAAGGAAAGAGAATTCATGGAGAAATGTGAATGAACCTGCTGTAAATAGGGATGAAGGGAATAGAGGGCAGGGGTGGGGAAGAGGGGGGAGAACCAAGATACATCATGTACAGGTACAAAATAAATATGATGAATGTGACCATTATATATACATTGTACCAATACATGTTCTTGGTTAAAAAATAAATAAATAAAATAAAGCAAAAGAACAAATTGCAATAATATCCGTGCAATGGAAAACTATTCAGCTATAGAAAGGAGAGAACTATTTATGAAAAGGACAATGCAAATGAATCACAAATACTTACCCTGAATGAAAAACAGCCAAGTAAAAAACAGTATATCCTGTATGGTTCTGTTTACATGAACCTTATTATAAAATGCAAAGTAATACAGACTAACAGAAAACAGATCGGTTGTTGTCTGGGGCATGGTGGAAAGCTAAGGAGGATTAGGAGGAAGGATTTACCAAATGGTATGAGCAAATTTATAAGTGGTCAGGATAGATATATTCACTATCTTGATTATGGTGATGATTTTATGAGTACATACACATGAAAAAATTTATCAGATCAAACACTGTAAATATGGGCTGAATGTTGAAAAATATACATTATTAAATATGTATGTAATATATGGCTAGCTTGAAAAATGAAAAGAAATAAATAGGTAAAAATAGCAGATCTTCTAGTTTTCTGAGTAAGTGACAGTACCATCCACGATATAATAATTCTCAAGTTCCACAAGGAATTTTTAAAATTCATTTTAAAAAGGAGTAGTTAGGTATGATTTTTCTCAACATTCCTTTTCCAGTTAGAAAGATTACTCTTCATCCCTATGAAAAGTTCAAAATATCTGTATGTTTCTAAAAATCATTTTCTAATGGAAGAAATAAAACAAACAAAATAAAACTTCTTCTGCAGCCCCCTATATCCCCTTAATACCCAAACACAACCACAGAACAGCTGCAAACACTGAAAGAAATAAGCAGCACCGTGGGCTTTTGATTTACCACTGAATGGTAAGCTAAAAGTTTCCAAATGTTTAGCTTAATTTGGTCAAGTAAAACGTGCAATAAGCATAAATTTCTGCCTTGCTAATGACACACTTCTCCTTAGCTGGTCTGTGGTCCTGGACCCTGATTTGCAAGAAACATACCTGGGAAGTTTTTCACACTTGGGGACCCTTCCAAATCAAGTGTGTCAAGATGGCTGTGGGAGGGGTCAAAAACATCACAATTAATTTTTTTAAGAGCTCTGAGTTCTTTAACTGTAAGTCAAGAAGAAGGACCTTTCCATACTTTTAAGTTTTCTCTGGCTTTGTAACACATTAGAATTAGATGGTAAAATTTAAAAGGAGGTGTCTTGTATTGCAGGCAAAATTAACTTTAAAAAAACCTTCTCGCTTAAAATAAAAAAATTTATTTTAGTATTTATCCAACCATTAATTAAGGAAAAATTAAATTAGATATAATAAATCCATGATATTTTAAAGAAATTATATAGAAATACATAATTTTAAGGATATTATAAACTGAAAATATTAATGGATTAAAATGTTCAGTATTGTATTTTTATCTTGAGAAACAGAAATCCCAAAAATGTTGGCAAATGCGTATCACTGCTGTGCTTTTTCCTTTGCCATATCAGTTATAAGATGAAATTTTCCATGAATTTTTATGACTTCCTGTGGACAGACACACCATTTAGTGTCGACACTGTTGCCCAGGTAGAATTTTAGTACATTCTGTCTCTTTTGAGAAAACAGCTCACACTGAGTCTGAGCAAAGTCCAAACATAATGGATGGAAAGAGACTAAAGAGATTTTGAAGGAGGTCCAACAACCTTTGATCCCCCCCAGATCTGCCTTCAGAGTGGCAGCCCACTTCCGTTTATTGAGCTCAGGGCCCTCATACTAAAATTTAAAACCCTCTCTCAGAGAAGGTATTTTACCAGTAATAACGAGGTTATTTTGCTTGATATTTATCAAATATTAAATATGTTCCAGGCATTACTGTAAACTCATTTAACCTGAAAACGGCCCTATGAGTCAAGCACTGTTACTCCTATTTCACATTTTAGGAATGGAGACACAGAGAGATTAAACAAGCCCGGTGAGTGAGAGCCAGGACTCCAGCTCAGGATCTCACCTCCTGACTTCCCATCTCATGCCTGTTAAACAGGGGCTTCCGGGTCCCACAGACCAGGATCTGCTCTCTTATTCTGCCAGTCTCCATGTAACCACTCAGAGTAGTTCTCACTTTGGTTCTTAAATGAGTTCACCACTGCTTACTCCTTAGACTGGAAGGAAAAAGCAGTGAAAGTTCCTGCCACAGTTCCAAGTCAACAGCAAGCGTTTGCTTACAGCTAGACGGGCACTTATCTGTGAAGTCACGTCAAATAGCACCGTGACCTGAGGAGCTCACCTTTGGGAGGAGAAGAGAACCTGTGGAGTTTCTTCCACAGGGTGACTTCTGCATTAAAAAGACCGGAAACTGTTTCTGTACATTTTCTGCACTGTGCACCTGCTGGATCCACCACTCTGAGTGGCCAATGCTTTCTTTCGTGACTGGGTCGTAAAGTGGAATAAAAGTCTAGAAAACTGACTTCCAGGATTTTTCTGCCTCCTGCCAGCTGCAAAAAGTAAGAGCTGCTTAATCTAGTAAAAATATATTCTTACTACATAGTGCTTTAGAAAGCCAAGTAAGCAAACAGGGAAGGGTGGGGGAAGGGAAGGGAAGGGAGGGGGAAGGGAAGGGGGGGAAGGGAAGGGAAGGGAGGGGAAGAGAGGGGAAAACCAATATATATCATGGACCAGTACAAAATAACCATGTTGAATATGATCATTATGTATACGATGTACCAATACATGTTCTTGGTAAAAAAAAAAAAAAAATTTAAAAAAAAATAAAGATAAAAGAAAAGAAGACCAAGTAATATTCAACATAAATCAGAAGACAAATCCAAACATGGTAAGATGGATATTAGACTTAATCGGGCTGAGGATTTAGCTCGGTGGTTCGAGTGCTTGCCTAGCAAGCTCAAGGCCCTGAGTTCGATCTCAGCCCCCCCAAAAAAGAAAGGATATTAGACTTAATAGAAATACAGTGGTTTTCACAGTTGAGGGAAAATGATACAAAAAAGGAGAAGACTCCAAAAAAATAGAATGCTGTAGATATATTAAAATCATATCATGGAAACATCTTTAACCACATTGAAAAATGATCATGAGAAACTCTTAAGTGATGTACGTACAACTTTTAAAATATATAGTGTGGCACTTAGGACATAACAGAGAACAAAGCAGCCCAAAACTTTGATTGCAGGAAGTATACATTTAATCAGCACAACAAAAGTTTTAGAAGTATGTACATCCAAGTAGATATTTGCATATTTTCTGTCTCGTATCCTTTTTTTTGTTTGTTTGTTTGTTTTATTTTAAACCAAGAACATGTATTGGTACATTTTACATATAATGGTTACATTCATCACATTTATTTTGTACCTGTACATGATGCATCTTGGTTCTCCCCCCTCTTCCACACCCCTCCCCTCTGTTCCCTCCCTCCCTATTTAGAGAGTCTCATATCCTTTTGAAAAGTACTCCTTGCTCTGCATGGTTCCCTGCAATGCTTGCATACTTACTTATAAAACTGGTCCTCAACACTTCCCCTCGCAGGCTTTGGGGTCGGAAGGCAGCACGGCTGTAATGCAGTGTCTAAGACAGCAGCAAGCAATCAGAATAACCCGTCTTCTAGCTAAAGTGAGTGTGACATAACGAAATAAGAGGCACAATATCGAAAATAGTACAATCAGAATATTCACTGGTACTTTATGTCATAGCCAGTGGTGGGGAGCAAGGAGTCTCTCTGCTGTATCTACTGAGATTTCAAGGTAGGAATTTTAGGCTACCCATAGCCATCCTGTGTACAACTTGAAGTAGTTTTGCTGAGTGAATTTGGACTACAGAAGACGTACTCTGTAAGAACCCACAGGACCAGCTAACCATGCCCTAAATAACACAGTGTGGAACTGGGGGGTTGGCAGGCTCCCACAGTGGCTGACAGAAGTAAACGTAATTTACATTTAAAATGAGTATTGTTGCTTTATCTTCACTGCGCCACTAGGAAGATGTCTGGTAAATTTTCAAATATATATTTGGAAGAATATGTACCAAAATATTAATAATAGCTGCTGTGAGATATTAGATTTTGAATGACTTCTTTTCTTCCTTGACTTTCTTTTTAATTTTCTCAAATGTTCTATAATTAAATTTTATATTATGATATGGTCAGCAAACACAATAATTTCAAATTTTTTAAGAAAAGATATTCCAAGGCCTAGGCAGTGCCATTCAGATGCACTCAAGAGCTGGTAAACCTCAAGAATCAATCTCACAATGTTATGTTCAGAATGGGGAAAGGAAAACCCGTGAATTTGGAGGCTCAACATTTCAAGGACCCCTCTTCCTGGGAAAATCCACCCCTCTTCTTCATCTACTACGAAAATTACCAGCAACTTCAGCAAACATCATCTCAGAAAAATAATCGGAAGATCAAAGAAAGTGAAAGTAATAAATTCATTGAATTCACATTTTTTAAAATTTTAGATATGTAAACCGTAATTTGTAGTTCATTTGAAGTGCCGTCTATTGCTTGGGTAACTTTAAATAGGTATAGACAGTCATATGGCTATAGATGCAAGAAAAACAAAACACAGACACAGGGTAGGCATGAGCTAGAAGTACATAGATATCTGAGGCTCATTTCAGATCCATTTCTACATTCTCCTGTATGTAATCTTGAGTCCTTCAACTAAAACTTTTCCTAACCTGAATGTTTTCAGAAACGTAATCCCAGTTTATACGGAAGAACTATTACAGTCTAATCTCTAGGCAACTTTCCATTTCACCTCTTACGTTTGTTTTGTGTTCATAGGAGGACAGCAATACGTAAAGTGTAAAAGAAAGCACACATATACCCTTTGCACAGTGACAAGTCACAGTCACAGAAGAAAAGCAGTCTAAGACTACTATGTTTTACAGCTCTGGAGTTCATTGTCAGCAACCCTGGACAAGTGCCGTCTGAAAGATTTTAGAGATGGTGAATAATTATTTCACGAAGGATAGTGCAGCCAGCATCCCCTGGTTTAACCTCTGGAAATATTATTTTTCCTCTTCCTATAGCTGCCTGCTTGTTTTGCTTCTCATTAGCTAATTCACGATTTTCTCTGGTCTTTAATAAGATTTCACTCTGTTTCTGGCAAATCATTTGTGCTAATAATTTCCGGCTCAAGTTCTCTATATAGCCTCATATGAATGATGACTCGTTGCTTTGCTAAGAGCTCATTTGCTGGACCATAATTTTGGATCAAGAAGAATTAACATTTTGTAAAACAGATGGTGGATAATAATTCATCACACCTTGAAAGTTTCAATGCTGCTGCTGCTGAAATGAAAACCATTTCACTGGACAGGTGTTCTATTGCCATTTGCTATTGTTTGAGATGATATAGAACTTTCCACTTCTGCATGCCTTGAAATTCTTTACAAGATTTGCAATATCCAAAAGGCTCTTTGAGTGGGGGACAGCATGTTCCTGTAGCAAGTTTTTCCCGTGTGAATAAAAAATTATATATATACAGAATGAGAGAGAGAGAATAATGTTTGCTAACTTCGCTAACTTCCATACATGCTTTTTGCCAAATCAAATCCAATGCTTAAGAACACATTTCTAAAGTACATAGTCTGACTTGCCAACTAATAAAAAGATGGAAAATGTTAGTTTTAAAGTATCGGGGGCTGGAAATGTAGCTCAGTGGTAGAACATTGCCCTAGCAGGTACAAGGCTGTGGGTTCAATTCCTAGCATCACGAATACATATAAGTTAGACATATTTTTAGGCCTGAAAGTTTTTTACAAATTCAAATCCTCAAAAGAGTTATACTACCTTGTTTTAGCAGACTCAAAATACGTAGAAATTTTACCTTAAATCTACCCTTTGAGGATTTACTATCTTTACTTTCTCCAGGTGCTGTGCCGGGTAATGATGAGACAAGAGCTGGACTAACGGCTTAAATCCAAGGAACATGTATGAAGGAGCAAATTCAGGAGGAGGACTGAGTGCTACACACACAGCAAGAGACTGGCAGGCTTCAGCATTATGTAAGAAAGAAGTACGAGAGTGCATACAATTTGATTTGGTTCTATCCTGAAAAGCACTTCCCACTATGATTCTGGAATTCAAATATGAAGAGGAAGATATAGATCTCTCTGAGATAAGAAAAAAAATTAACTTTAGAAATTCAAACCCTGCACTCTGTGGATATAAACAAAGATGAAATATTCGAAGGAGCATCTGTGACCAAAGGACCCCACACCCCTCTCCACGGGAGATGCCGAGGCACGCTCTGCATTACCCTGCAGAGTTCTCCAGTGGGTTCCAGGCCCGGGAGCCCACAGCGGTAAACTGATTAGTAACTGGTCTGTTATTTGCTCCCCCTCTTCCCTATTCCGCATCCCCACTCTTTTCTCAATGCTCCCTTGGATCACCTCCAGAGAAAGGACTGCACACAAATCCTCAGCATAGTGTCTGTTTCTGAGGAAACCCTGTCTAACTAAGACAGTATGTGCGTGTAAGTCTCTCTCAGCCATAACACCTAGTCCTGCATCTTCTTCTGTGGGAAAGCAAAACCAAGCAGAAGTCATTCTACAACTCAGTTTGAGGACAGAAAATGGATCTAGTCCTCCTGACAAAGGGCTCTCGGTGTAGAGGGAGGTCAGGCACATCTTGGAGATGAGACATCTACAAGCAAAGTGTTAGAGGGCTGTGCAAAGGGTTGGAAGGCCCTAGGTAAGGAGCCTTCCGCCTTCTCCCAGCTGATGACGGTTGTCCGCAGTCCTCGGGGTCCCTTGTGCTTAGCTGCATTGCCAGAATCTGCTCTGTCTTCCCTTGGTGCTCTTCCTTGTGTGGCTCTCCGCGGAGCCTTCTCGCAAAGACACCATTACTAGATTTAGAGACTCTCTCCAATCTACTATGACCTCATCTTAACTTGCTTACATCTGACAAGACCATTTCCAAATAGTATCATGTTTGACCCCACAACATGCTACATCTACCACTCTGATGGAAAAACCACGTCAAGCAGCCTTCTTGCCCTGCTCATTTGTGCATACCAAACACGAGTGTTGACGACCACAGTGACCATGATGGTGATGATGATAGGGATGATAAATTTTTTAAAAATATCTGCCAGGAATAAAGCTCTTAGCACTTGCTGACATTTGCTTTTTATTTATTGCTCTAGAATAGTTCCAGTTCAGTGTATTTTTGCTCTGAGAATTTGATGCCTGGCCTATACATCTGTTGTCCTATCTACTGAGAACAGTCAGAGTAATTTTGACAAGACGGTGCCTTCCTTAGACAAAGTAAGGGCCAAAGAACCAGCTCATAAACCCCGCACAGGCCCTGACATTAGCAGAACCCTGCTTTGGTCGCTCTGAGAAACACACCCAGAAAGATAAAAGCTGTATGACGTTTTTCACTATTGGTCTCTTGGATCTTAGTGGGTCCTTTGTCAGAGGCAATCCTGCCCTCATCTCTTCAAGCTCACCTGGTTTCCAAGTTAAATATTCTGGGGTTCTTCAGTAATTCACAAACAAATCACTACTTTGAGCCATATAAATGTATACTCAGCTTCTTTATTTTCTCTTTCCATTGCTAATGAGAAGGCATTGAAAAGGAAAAACGAAAGGTTATTGAACAACCAGAGCAAAATGTCCATCACTAATTATCTGAAAGCCCAAAGATGCAGCATCCTGATTAGCACAGGCCTGGAAAAAGCACAGAGTAAAACTGGGCATTTATTCTTCAATTAGAGAGCAGAATGATTACTGCTTTCCAGATGTACTGGGGAGTAACACTTCAACTTCATCACTCCTTCAGCACAAAAGTAATTTAAAAGACAAAGAAGTGCCCACTTAGGGTCTATGAACACCATCAAAATGCTCTTGGATGGAAGGCACTCTGACTTTTTCAGCTTTTATCCCTTAATCAAATTAGTCTCTCACTGAGCTAAAAACAAAAAGAGCAGCTCACAAAATTATATATGCTCTACTACCTCAACTACTTAAAATGTACACAGAGGGGAAAAGGTAGAATATAAAAAATTACTAGCTGGAGTAATCTCTGGGAAGGAAATTTTGTTTTATTACTTTATTTTAAATACCTTTGTGTTTTCAGAGTTTTCTACAATGAGCCAATGTTGTCAGTAATTTCAGTAGGCAACAGTTTAATGTATTGAAAGTCTATAATGTACATTTCAAGTACATGTGATATCCTAAGTCAATCAAAACTATATACTTTATCTTCATTAATTCTGAGTAAAAGGGAAAAGAAGATATGAAGCTATAAAAGAAGTAATATCCCCATTAAGTAACTCATTTAATATCACTTACCTGATATATAATAGAATTCAAATCCAAGTCTACATAATTTCATTCTCTTGCCTATATATTACTTTCATAACTAGAGAAAAAAGTATTCTAAAATTAATACCTGATACACAGTAAAAAAAAAAAAATAGTGGGATCAACTTGTATAAAATGAGCTTCCTAAAATAGAAATGATCCGAACATCTGGAGAGGATGAAAATCTGTAAAAATAATTTATTTCATATTGACCCAACATCAGTTGCCAGCTGTTCAATGGTCTTTCAGCATAACAATGTACATTGTCAGCCACAGCACAATACATGGCACCTGGAAACCAATTCTACCACCCTTGGAAGAGGCGCTAGCACAAGAATCCAGGTCTGAGCCGAGCTCCACCACTGATAGAATTTGCTTGACTTCGGTCACTTAGCTTGTTCTTTCAGAGATTCCATGTTTCCATTTGTTCATTCTTCTGTCCATCAATGCAACAAATATTTCTTTTATCCCTAATATTCCAGACACGATGCTAAGCCCTGGGAATATGTGTAGTGAATAAAAGAGGCGCCATCTCAGCCTTCACGGAGCTCAGCACCTTGCTTATGAATAAGGACGAAAATACTTCAGTAATATTGTTGAAGGATGACATAAAATGGTGTGAAGCAACAGACACAGAGCTCAACACATGGAAGGCATTCAACATATTTACTCCTGGTGAAGACTCAGTTTTCCCAAAAGAATTTATCTTACTGAACTTGGCTAACTGTGAGAATATTGAGCTCCACAATCTCTTAATGATTCACTGGCCCCAGTCCAAAAACTACATTTGTTCCTTAAAGATGTATCTGATAATAGAGTATCAGAGAACAACATGAGACTTTAGATATTTTCCTTTAGATTTGTGATAGATTAAATTCCATTTTCTTTTCACATGTTCTTTTTTCTTTTCACATTTTTTGTTTAGAGTTTCAAAATTGTATTTCATACTGCCATATGAAAATTAATAATTCACCAGGAAATCTATAAGAATATTAATGTAGGCAAAATCTCACTATCTTAACTTCCATGGTTTAAGGAGTTAAAGAAGAAGTTTGATAAGAACTATGTTAACCAAGTTCCTAATTTTTGAAGGCTTGAAGATATCTTGAGATCTAAGTAATCCATTCTCTGGTCAGAAGTACGTTCGAGTACTGCATCCAATGATTACATTTCCCGTAATGCACATTCTGTATTTTATGAGTATAGCATTTGAGCACATACTAAATGGTCTACACAGATCTTCTATAATGCTCCAAACTTCATCGTTCTGTGAGAAACAAGCTGAAAGGTGTTGCAGCTTATACTTGTGAGTGTCAAGGCCTGAATGTGAACTCCAATTGTCTAACTTCGCAGCCTAAACTCTCTTGATAACACCATATCCAAACTTGAGCAACAGAGAGTTCATAATTTCCCGAACCAGCTAATTTCTCCTTTTAAAAGAAGTTATGATTCAGAGTTCCTTCTAGCACTGAGCAGAATTCTACCCTCTTATAGTCACCCCTGGCCCTAGTTTCAAGCGTTAGTTGAACTAGTGAATCTAATTCCTCTTCTGCATGAGAACTCTTCAAATATTCACAAACACCTTTCATTTCTCCTCTTGTCTCTATCCACCATGTTTCTTTTCTGTAAAGCAAAATAATATCATTTGGGTACTATTTTTTAAATTACTTATTATTATGAAATAGTATTATTTGTGTACTAGTTTTAAAATTACTTATTACAAAATAATATCATTTATGCACTATTTTTAAAATTACTCTGTTTTGATTTCCTACCTTATTCCTAGTCAGTTTCTATAACCATAGTCTTATTTGTTTACATCATTTTTAGAACAACCACATACAATACCACAGGTGTGGTTTGAAGAGTACAGAGTTGAATTTTATTATCACCATCCTTGTCCTAGATATTATTCTTGTATTTACATAGCTCAATAACAATTTAGCTATTTTATACTCACTATTTAATGCTGCTGACTCATGTATTACTTGCTATAATTACAATAAAGTTTTTAGTTCTTTTTAAAAATGTGCTACAACAAATCTGTATGCTCAATGCTGTGTCTTATTCCTGGGCCTCGTTTGCATGATGTTTTTTTCCCTGTGGTAAACTACTCCTCTTAGTTTGAGAAAGCTGAAATGTAGGACCAAGCCTTTTGTTTTCACTACTATTAATATATTCCTCTCCTTCACCATTATATACCGTTGCTGAATGTCTGCCCCAGTCATTAAATATACGGACCAGACGGGGCCTGGAATAGAATTAAAATTACACTCCTTGACCTGTTCATGTCCTTCTGGGTTGACATCCATTTGTACAGTAAGAGCTGGTAAGAAGGGTCAATTTTTCCACTCCCCGTAATTCCTCCTCCAGGAGTCAAGGTGAGACCAAAAACCGAGCTTTGTTGACGTCCAAACATGCCTTTTCTGCAGAGTTTTCTACACCCTGGACAAAGGAACTTGGCACTCCTGGCTGTCTTTTGTCACAAGACAGACGAGGTCTCTGGTCTCTTCTCTCATACTTTCTTTATCCTTACAGAATTGTTCTAGCCAGATGCTCATTTTGGCTGCTGACGTCCTGATGTTCCTGCTCCCCACACGGGGCTGACCTCACAGGTGTGCAACCTGAGTGTGAACCCCACGCTCAAAAGCTCCATGCTCCACCTAGTGCTGCTACTATATTTTGAAATTCCAAGTAACTTTTCATTTATTTCGCTTTTAGTTTACCTACATGGTAACAGGCACTAAGCAGTAAATAAGAAGTACCTGACAATTTGAGATAGAACCTACAGAAGAAAGGAAAAGCTCATATATTAGTGTCTTTAATGGCATATTTTTCCTGCCCTTTAAACAAAGACCCCCATATTCGTATTCTGCACTGATGTAACTGGTCCTGTTTTCAGGGTGTGTATTCAAAATATTTTACAAATGCAAGGGGATGAATGTTTACATTTTTAAAATATTATTATATTAAAAGAGACATTTCCACTCATCCCCTTCAAAATGCTCCCCCCTCACTTTGCACACTTATCGCATCATTTTTGCCACTTTCTAAAGCAATTTTGAAAATCCGCTCGCATCAGTTTCTTATTGAGATGTGATCAAAAATGTGGAGAATGCTGCTGCTGCACGCCATCCGGTGAAAAGGCAGGCTCATGCAAACACAGTGTCGCGCCCCCTCCCCGGATCTGGCAACACGTGATTTCTGGCTCATCCCCAAAGTCAGAATGACCATGAAAGGTGAACATTTTGAATCAATTCCAGAGATCAAAGCATCCACAACGGTGCAACTAATGATACACTAATGAAAGAGGGCGTCCAGAACTGCTTCAGAAAGTGCCAAGAACAATGGGATAAGTGTGTTCCAAAGGAGAGGCATTAATGGCAATGTATCTTTTACATCATAATATATTTTTTTTTAATTTAAGCATTCACTGTACTTTTCAGTCACACATTGTATATCATGGACCCCACCTAACCAATCAGAAATCGCTACCATGCAGTACAGGAAGCAGCGGCCCATCGCCTGAACACTGGCCTGCTGCTTTCTCTTCCACGCACACAGTATGTTGTGAAGCCTTTTAAATATCACGCGGCCCCTGGACACACACCGAATAGCTCCGGCACCACACCGCTGTCACTTCTCTCACTTGCCCTAGCTCGTCTGGCTTCAAACTACCACACTACAGCAACTCATTTTTTGTTCTCTGGTTCTGGACTTGAAAAACAAAAAATCATTATCTCCGAAGAAAACCGAAAGTGAGAAGTCTATTAGAATCATGTAAAAGTTAATGAAAATCGCTAGCAGATTTACCTTTTCCCATAGAGACTATAACAACGTTAAAGGTACTACAATCTTCCTGGCAGATTTCTGGTTGAAGAACCGCGGTGTGCCAAACCTTTCCGAAAGACAAGGGAAAGGGCTAACAGGTACAAACTCGCTCATATGCCAGTCTCCTGATCCGTCTCAGAGTTTTACCTACCAAAGGCACTGACCACTATTGGTGTTCTCGTATGTACAGATTTGGGAACTTTCAACTGAAACGCAACCATGACAAAGAAAGTCTGGGATTGTTTTTCTATGTGAAGCAAGGAAAAGCCACTGTTTTTACAGTTCACTCTCAGTAGAAGGTTCAGTATAATTTTTGTCCTCACAGCATCTCCTCCCTTAAAATAAGTACTCACTTGCTGCTCAGCCTTGACTTTCTATCTTGGTCCTGCCCAAGTTTTAAATTACAATCGTTGGAAAATCATCTATCACTACTCTGTATAAATGTCTTCATCTGTGACATTTCCTCCAACTAGTATTCCTCTTTGTGAAATACCTTCCCTTCGCTCTTCTGTGTATCTCATACATCTTTAAAATTTTAGTTCAAGTTCCACTTCTATGAAATTTTCATCCTCTCTATTTTAACATCTTCTGCATTACTGTTCTCAAACTGTCTATTCTTCAGCCATATATCTAAATATCTTAGTAAGATCCAATTTATCGTCTTCATACTTAGAAGGTATTTATAGTTCAAGTGCAGGGAAGGCACAGAAAACTTCTAGTCATATTCATCGATGAAGGATTAAAATTGGTTCAATGTGACAGAAAGAAGACTGACTCTGAGTTCAAATCCTTCTTTTCCTACTTTCTAGTATGTGAAGTTCAAAAATTCTTTTACCTTTACAAACATGTATATTTTCATGAAATGATAATACACACCTAGCAATGTGAAATCCTTCTTTATAATAAGACAAAAAAATTAGCACAATGCCTGGTTGAGAATACATATTTGTAAATAAGAGGGGTTAATATTAAGATGCACTGTACCACTATCCACCTGGTTATACATAATTTCAATTAAAGTCAGTACTACAAAAAGTCTCTTCTCTGACCAATCAATTCTGTGGAAGGAGGGCTGAAGTGACTGAGTGAGGTGAGTAGAGTCCACCACTGTGCCTAAGTATCAAGAATAGTCTCATGGGATTTAAGTAAAACAATAGTGTCCTGTACTTTTCAAAAAGCTAGAAGAAAATTGTTTGAAAGTTTTCATAGTAAAAAACAGTAAATGTTTGAAAAGATAGCTATATATACTTGCACATGTTGTAATGTGTGAAATTCCATTGCAACTCTGTCTAGTGTATCAGTTTTAAAATTAAAAAAATAAATAAAGTGACATAGGAACATTTTTTCAAAAAAAAAAAAAAAAAGAATGACAGCATGATTTTTTGATCTGGATGGCAAGAAAGTCTACATTTCTTCTGAGGCTCCCCAGAGGAATATCCTGGCTGCCCCATTTCTGTTGGGCAGGCACCTTAAATCTCTATGGACCTGGACCAGATTAAAAGCTACAGGACACCAATGAGATTTATGTGACAGCCTCATGTGTCATTTTTCTCACCTCGGTCACCTTAGTCGCCCAAATGCCATTTTTTGGTTATGTGCATCAACACTGGAGAATTTAACAGGTTGTCTTTATTTTGCTTATTTCTCCAAAAACCTGCTCTACAAACTTTTTGCCCTTTTAGCTACAGAAATTATTTCTCAGGGATATATAAAAGTGTCAGTGTTACCAGGCGGTCTGATGATGCATAGCATACTTCTTGCTACAGCAAAGGCGATGGAGAAGGTATTGCTCTGAATCAAACACTGACAGGAGGCCAAAAATCATCCTCTACCGGAATACATTACGAATGTGCAGGCAGATGTGATGACGCCGGCATGAGACACAAACCACACAACAGGAAAGCCAAGCCAGGCTTCTAAGATGAGAATCTGAAGAACTTCTCTGAATTGCTTTCGTGTTAACTAAACTGAAATTTTGAACTAAAATACATTGTATTATGTTCTTCTGTCATTCAGCTAATTCCCATTTGTGCTTCAGAACTCAACTCAGTAATTATCCTCTTCAGAAAACTTACCGAGGGGCTGGGGATTTAGCTCAGTGATTAGAGTGCTTGCCTTGTAAGCACAAGGGCCTGAGTTCGATCCCCAGCACTACCAAAAAAAAAAAAAAAAAACAGAAAACTTACCGTGACCCTCACCCCAACTGCCAAGACCATCTCTCCCACCTCTGCCCCTTCGGCACCTTGCCACCAGTGTTGTTACCTCCGCCACTAGCACCACTATAAGCCTTTCTACTTGGGTAACTCTGCACAGGCCTTTTTCAAGACAACACCACACCAGTTAACTGTCACTTGCTACTTTCTCACTAGACTTACTTTTCCTGGTGAGGGATGACTTTTACTACTCTTGTTTCTCCACTGCCCAGTAAAAAGCTTTCCCTGTAATAGGTGCTCAACAGATGTTTGCTGAAAAAAGAAAAATGAACAGATCTAAAAAATGGAATTACTTTGCAGAAATATTTGCAATGTGGAGTTGTCTTCTTTTTAACAAATTACCACCATTCTTGACTTCTTTCTTTCCAGCCACTAAGGAGCAATAAAGGAGTCATTTACTGAATGACACCCTAGTGACTAGAATGAGATGATGTGGTTAATTCCAAAAGTAATTTCCAGGCAGAGTTTACTCACAGGAAAAATACAGCTAAGTACTTCCTAAGACCACAGGATAGAGAGCAGTAAATTAATTCAGAGGGTTTTATCTTTTGAGACTCTGAGAAATCAATATATGGTATGTGTCACCTGTTAGCCAGTTTTGAAAATCTGTTATAAAGAAATCTCATTTTCCCATTACCTTTACTTATGATTTAGGTGGGTTTCTATAGATTGAATCTCTATACATGGAAATTCATATTTGACTCGAACACAGATTGTCAAATTGCTCACAAATAATCCTTGAATCATCCAGGGCAGAAACCTGAAGTTATTATTCATTTGTAAAGATTAGCTCTTTTTTTTTTAGATTTACATATATTTTAAGGGTAAAAGAAGGAACAGCAATAAAAGTAAGTGGGAACATAGAGACAGGAAGAGGAAAATATTAGTTTTGATATATATATGTATATGGAATATGTATATAAATATATACCTAACATCACATCAATCATTATTTCCTAAAATCAAAGTAACTCTGCAGTCTGTAAGGCCTAGTAACATGAAATTCACTTACTAGGCCAGGTCTTAAATCAGCCACTAATAACATGACATTAAGGGTGTGACTTCAACCCCGTGTTCCCTGTTGTCTCACATCTCTGCCTCTCTCTCAGGTGGAACACCAAAGCCCGAGTCAAGGAGGACAGCGCTACAAATGAGCACCTACCCAAGGACCTCAGGGGGATTCTTAAAAACTTACACAATGAAAGAGAAGTTGCTTTATTCTGCCGCCAAGCTCAAGGAGAGCTATAGACACAGTAACTATGTTTGAATTTTAAGGCCTTCATCAATCAAACTCCCCCAGGGTTGAATGTTGATCTCCTTTCTGTAATTTAACATCTTAGCAGCCAAAAAAAAAAAAAAAAAAGAATTACATGGCTTTCTGGTTCTTGTTGTCACCTATTCCTTTAGTCTGTACAGCTCCAGAGTTGGGATAAGCACAATTCAGGAATAACCTATCCATTTACTGTTGTCCACGATTCACTGAGGAGGGGGATTCTAATTCCACTCCGCCCCTCCCCTTGCCCCGCTCCAGACCAAAGAAAATATAGGAGGAAGGTGAGGAGAAATGTAGCAAAAAGGAAAACAAAGGTTGATTTTGCTTTTCGGGTTAAAAACAATATATAATGGATCATTATGGGTTTGTGTTTTTCTTATTTACCATATGTTTGCTTTTATAATTCATATTATTAATAGAACTCCTTTTCTAAAGTTTCAACCTGTTTCAACTAACAGAGTTTCTTTCTTCCTTCAAGAAGAACCAGTAATGTGTCCCAGCAGTCAACCAGAGAGGGTGGTTAGGAAGCCAAGCTGAAGATCTGTGATCTTTATTTAATTTTTATTAGTACATGTTTGCAATACATAATGACTGCATTAACTCGTGGGGGGTCAATACACACGCATAACACATCTTAATTTTTTACTTCCCTTCCCTTCCTCTCCTTCCCCCCTCGATCAGAGAGAGAAGTTGGCCTCTGCAATGGGAGTGGCCAGAACACATGTTCACTGTTTCCTCCTCCCTCGGGTTTTCCTTTTCAAAGTCCAATTTCTACAATATGTTAAGTACCTTGAAGCCCCTAAATGTAGAACATTTTGTAGGGAATGAATCTACAGTCTTTGCACTGAGCTACATCCTCAGAATCCCCCTTTTTTATATTTTGAGACATTTTTATGCTTTCACCTTACCTCATTTAAAATTTTATTAATAGTACACTGAAAGCAATGAAATTAGGAAGATATCTACCTGACAGAGACACAACCTTTAGCAAATTCTCACACTGGTTTTGTATCATTGTCCATAACAATTTTTTGGTAGGATGGTGTAGTCGGAAACCAGGACCTCACACGTGCTAGGCCCATACTGAGCTACACTACCAAGCGTCGCATAACTATTTTTGTACTGGAAAAAATAAATGCGCCTCTGATGATAATGGGGGTTTAAAGTATTCATTTATCTCAAAAGAAGGGATACTCTGCATCCTTAGTTCCCCATATGAGCAAAGGATCCCTTGAAGATCCCATTTTTTTTTTTTTAATTTGGTGCTGGGGATCGAACTCAGGGCCTTGCTCGTGCTAGGCAAGTACTCTACCCACTGAGCTAAATCCCCAGCCCCTAAGTTTTAGTTTTTAACACAATCCAAAAACCCATCTTTTAATAATAGAATATAATGCATTTGTATTTAATACAATGACTGTTATGTTTGATTTTATTGCTTCCAAATCACCAATTTGCATGAGTTTCCTTTTTTCTTATTCTTTTTTTTTTCCTCATCAAACCGAATAGCTATTCATTCCAATTTTGTGCTTTATTAATTTACAATTTCTTCCATATTTCCCTTTAAAAATACATTCCGTTTGTCTTCTCTAATAATCATATGACTTTATCTGGAATGACATTCGAAACGAGATAACAACTGCTTCCTCTATCTATGCTCTGTTTCTCTGCTCTTCCTTCTCTTCCCAGTAAGACTTTTGGATGACTTCACCTGCTCTCCATGTGCCCACAGAATGCCTTACTCTGCCCCTTCCAACCCAATTTTTGTTTCTGCAGAGATAGCTTACTGCACATTAGTGCATTTTTAGAATTTTTATAATAGCTTCTTTATATTTCAGAATCCCAATTTAGCTCGTACATTATACATTTCCAGACAACCTATCATTTTCTGTTTGATGGAGAACTTAAACTGACTCACTATTTTTTGTTTTCCTTCATCTTCCCTTCTTTTAGTTTTCATATGGTTCATTTCTTGTTTGATGAGAGACTTTTAGCAAGTGATTTTCTGAGAAGGGATACATTTCAATAGCATAGGCTCCTCATCTAAAGGCAACCCTAGCTTCTTACTGGTGGGCTTGTCGCACTTGATTAAAGGAGATATAGCCTCGGGTACAACACCCCAGGTATAGACTCAGTGACACAACGACTTTGTCCAATTATATTCTAGTATAAAAGGGATGAGATTTTTACTGAACCTATGCAAATGGCTTTATTACTACTGAAGAGATAACATTCAGTAGAAGTACAGTATTTCTGAATTCTGAAGGGTCAACGAGAGGTACGATTAAGAGATTTTATATCAGTTTTAAAAAGCAAATTCTACTAAATTGAGAGGGAGGGTAGCTTAAGAAAAGAGTTTCTCCATACAACATTAAAAAGAGAATGTTTTTTAAAATCAATAATATGTCAAATTAACCACAATAATTTAATTTCTCTTCTCAGTTCATTTAGCCTGTGGACAATCCTGCACTGTATAACGCTTTGGTCAATTATGTACCACGTGTAGGGGAGTGGGCACATGAGATGATATCGCCTAAGGAGCTCATAGCCACCTTAGTTTGTACGCATACACCCCGATGTTCATGCACAAATGAAATCAACAAACGACAGAGTTCTCCAAACCTGTCCCCATCATTAAGTGACACACGATGTAATTGTTTCAGAACTGAGGAGTCCTGGAATTCCTCGGTCAGTTGTGAAATCTAAAAGCTGCCTGAGCAATGAGAGTTCGGAAGTGTATACCCAAGTGTGTGTTCTGGGAAGTACGTGGTAGAGTCCATCTCACGTAATTCTCAACCTGTTCTTTGTTAAGGAAAAAAAAAAAAAACCTTGTGCTAAGGGGAAACTGGATGGTAGGGCGAGAAAGGGAAAGTGAAAAGGATCACGATGCCATATGTGTATGCACCAACATAATCTGATGACTATATTCGTTACATATTGTAAACACATACTAATAAAAAAGAAGAGTATGCAGACAATTGCTTCAGGCAAACTCAAAGCTCTGTAAAATAATGACTGCAGTCAGTTTACTACAGTGACCAATAGTGTCAAAAGAAAAGAAAATAATGCCCTCTGTTGTGGGTGCAGTACAGAGCTACTTCATAAGGGTGTGAGCAAAGTCTTCTGTCAAAAAAACTAATCAGAGCGCTGATAAATCTCAAGGGCCTTCACATAAAAAGTAGTTTCTGACATAGTTATGAGAATAACATTTTACCTGTGAAAATTTTTAAAAGGAAAGATTAAGCATGTTCTTTGATTTGACAATGACTTCCTTAAGTTCTTACTCCAGTGTTAATTATGTATAAAAATGTGAAGCATGCAAAACATTCGTTTCTCACATTCCTCTTTATAAAGTGAAATAATAAATCCTTGTAAATTTTCCAGGGTCCCTCATGAAGATATTTTTAGGTGTAAATGATGTATTTTTTAGTAAATATAATTTTAGGGTCTGAGTTCGGAGAAGGCATCGTGCATGCTGAGAAATAGTACTTAGCTACCTGTTTAGAGAACATGACAAGTATTATGAATAATATTTAAGAAAGTAATGTAATTCTAAGGAAGAAACTGTGGCTCTGCCACAAACGAGAAACTTTTGGGTTTTGTTTGGTTTTTTTGCTGTTGATTTTTTTAATATAATTAAGGACATCATAAAAGTCAATACAAAGAGAGAAAGTTATTCCAGGGAGATAAGGAGTCTCTGCTATCTGAACAGATTTTGCAGGAGTTGCAGAATAAACATGCATATACCTTATTTAAAATTCTAAGAATAATTCATCATTTTAATGAAGAGGAATTTAAACTCTAGTCTTTTATTAATGATATTTGGCATAAGAGACTTCTATGTTCATATTTGGTCCATCACTATACTCTTTCCTTTCTAGAAGAAAATGACACTTTAGTATAAGTTACTGTTTTTCTTGAAAGAACAAAAGCACATACACAGTTGTATTCCTTTCACTGTGGCGTAAGCTGTAATTCTTTTCACTATAGACTCAAGCACTCATATTAATTATAACTTTTAGCTAAAACAACAACTTCTATTTCACAGAGCAAACTGGAACATAGAAAATTGAAAAATCTATCATAATTAAGGATTTTATCAGTCTAACAAAGCTCATGAATACTGATAACAAAATTTTCCCGAGCTACACATATCACTGTACATGTTCATAAAACGGCAAAAATAAAGCATTTATTAACAGAGGTCTCCCAGAGCTACAGCCACAGTGTAATGCATCAAAATCAGATGCAAAAGCACATGAAGTTAAAATTCTGCTTAATAATCAATGTTTTAGTATCAATACTACTTATAGGATATCTGGTTATCTATACCCTATCATTTGACGAATGTAATTTTTTAAATTCCAAGGTAATGTTAGTTTAATTGGTTAGTAAGACCATGTAAAAAGTTTTAGGACATTGGTAAATTTACTAATCTCATAAGAAAATATATCCAGGTCATGTTTTCAAAATGAATCAAAACTACTTTTTATTATACCGAACACTAATAAATCATACAGAATTACTGATCCAGTCCAATGTTTCTAAAGATGCACCTTCAATTATGTGAGCTTATATTCCTCAAATATTTCTAAGATAGGTTTCCTTAAAAGTCTAGTACATTTTATAGTATCCGGGATTATTTGAATTATATACGTACTTGTTATCTCTAAAACCCTGTCAGAACAGATATTTTTGAATTTAATAGACATCGTTTCTTAATTTATTGCAGAAGAAAGTATTTCACATTCACAAGTAAGAGGTAAAGTTCTTTTCTGAATTCTGAAAAGAGCTTTCAGCTCAGTTGTACAACTTCAAATGCAGCTCAAAAGTAAATCCAGAAAGATAAAACTCACTAGTTTAGATCTCAATAGCTGATGGCCTTCCCAATGGTCAGAAAATATTTTCCAGTTGATTTTATTTCACAAGTAGGCAAAAAGCAAAAGATTAACAAATCAAATGTTGTCATCTCTCACTGTTCAGAGACTGGATTTCCTTCATCGGTTTGGCAGAGATCACCAACGGTCAGATCATGAAACCAAATTCCCAACCATTGCTGCCACCGTTGGGAATGGCTCTATTGACTCTTCAGGAAACAGAAAAAGCAAAAGCATAACAAAATCAATAGAGAAGGGGAAAAAAAGAGAAACAGCATCAGCAAAGTTAAACTTCTCTTGCCTCTCAGGATTTACTCCGGGGGCAAGCAAAGATGCACTTGAGCACAAGAGGCCCTCAAAGTCCCCCTCTCCAGCAATACAGCTTCTTCAGGGGCGCGCACAAGGGCATCTAGTGGATTTTCTGCACATTTTGTGAAAAGAATTTTCAAAACAGTAAAACCATAATTCTCATGGAATATAGAATGAGCACTTGGCAATGCTTCTTTCTACCTCATTAAATAATAAGAAACCTAGTAAGTTGTTTTTAAAGATTTAAAAAGGATTCAAGATAGTAGAGATACAGGGGTAACTTTAAATAAAGGAATATTAAGATCAAATTGCTGAGTTAGACACAATATTACTTACTGATTTAAGGGCCATGATCTGTGTCCTTTGAGGTTACCTGTTCCACCAAACAAAAATTTTCATCTCTACCAGACAGAAGTCTACATATTAAACTCTGCCACAACAGACTTGTCAAATAGCTCAGTCAATAAAAAATCAAGCCCAGACCTGAATGGAAAAAGCACCCAAGAATCTCTTCTACTTACATCCAACTTCTGGATCATTATTGTTTTTCTGACAGAGCTCAGTAATTTTTTTATTCTGCTACACTATGTCTTATTCAGGCAACCTGCTGGAGCCCAGGAGCACTTTCAGTGCCCAGTCTAGATCTCTAGAGCTTCCTTCAAATCGAGGCGTTTTATAATTATTGATCCTCCCCCTGCAGTTGCTCTTTCTCCTGGAACTCCTAAATGAATGCGGTGGGTCTTCTAGAGCAACCTTAAGTTTTCCCTAACAACTTTCACTTCTCAATATTTTCCACAAATTTCTTCCTCAAAAGTGACCTTCTTCAAATCAGCCACTGAATTTATTCGCTGGAAAATAATAATTTTTAATTACAGAAAGTCTTATTTGTGCAATTCTTGAATCTCCATACTCTCGAGTGAGAGAGAGAGAGAGAGAGAGAGAGAGAGAGAGAGAGTATGTGTGTGTGTGTGTGTGTGTGTGTGTATAGATTATCTCCTGCTTCTTCCTGCAATGTCTTCCATTTGTACTGATTATTCTCTTTGGTGCTACTGGGTCCTTTAGACAAATTGTCATTTTGCTGTTGTTCCTGTTGCTCTTGTTCCTGTTCTTGTTGTTCACGATGATCCACTGGAGCTACCTCTGATAGTCTTCCAGCTTCCTGAAGAGAAGGACTGAGTGCACTCATATCAGGCTCATTCGTGGCCTGAGGCGGGTGGCAGTGCTGAGAATCTGATATATTTATAGGAAACTAGTATTGATCCTTCTTCTCCCCATCTGGGCAAGGTATGGTGGACACAGACTTCTACAGACAAGCTCTTCCCAAGAAGCTCTGCCTCCTGATCTTCAGCCCAGGGATCTTGCATGCTGCTTCCCAAATTCTTACCCTGTCCACAAAGAAGAAAATCCCCACCAACTCTGCTCACCAGAATTCCCACACAGCCCAAGACATCCTCAGGTCCAGCTACCCATCAACTCAACCAACTATATGTCCAATAAAAGACAAATAGATTAGAATTGGGAGTGGAGACAAAAGAAATCATCAGCTTTTAGAATTCTCCACCAGTCACAACTTCAAATTCTTCTGCTTTCCTCTGTGTTACCTCAGGCCCACTGAAAATGCTGCTTTTGTTAGGATGTTGTTTTATGGGTAGCAGTAAGGTAGAAGAGAGGAGGCCTGAGGTAAGATGTTTTCTTGAAGCCAATGGTAAGTATCTAAATATTAAACTGTGTTTAAGAAGACTAAATTGTATCTCCTTCATTCAGTGTGACATAGGAAGCTGTCCTGTGTAGTGTCCTTATATTGCCAAGTCTCAGACTGGCATTAGTACCAACATACCCTTTCTTCCAAGTGTTTACCATTCACTTGTTTACTTGGGTTCTTCAGTTTTGCTAAATTCCTATACTGTAAAGTTACAGCATTTTTTTTTTCTTGTGGGGAGTGCTGGGGATTGAACTCAGGGCAAGCATTCTGCCACTTGCGCTAAATCCCCAACTCCCCAGAGCATGAGATATTTAAAGAATGATTAAATCTAAAACCAGATTGAGCCAAAACAGAGTTCTTGGTGAAGAGGGAAATCTTAAAATTCTAGCTCCCTCATGATGGAAAGATTAGTTATATTTGTTCTCTTAAAGTTTTTAGGAACTGTTTTTGCCCCTTTTTTTCCTCAGGTTACACTTACTACAGTAAAAATGGATCAGGGGTTGCCGTCCCGATCCTGGGATGGCCCAGGTGTGGGTACCTTCAACCAGCACTTCTCCAGGCCTTGCAGCGAGCCCTTCTCTTTTCTGACTTAGTTACAAGCTCACTTGGGTTGAATTTCCTTTTCCCTTTTCCACTCTGTGGTGGAATCCAGGCAGCTAATCCTGTGTGGGCTCAAGGAATAGACAACAAAGAGCCCCTTAACTGTCGTGTAGTAATTTTGGCGGTTACAATGTTCGTTATTGTTTTTCTTAACCACTTAGGTCAGCTCTAGACTTAAAGCATTTGGGGGACCTACAGCTCAGCTCACAAAGAGATGAAATTTAAATTTGGAATTAAACTTCTGGCCATTACAGTCTGTCTTTGCCTGACTCTCTTACATTCCACCCTCACAATCCAATGTGAAGTCAGGAGACTGTTCACTAATGATACTCTACTTGAGATAATGGTCCTGGCTTTGGCAAGGTGGAGAATGATACATCACATAAGCCAGCTGTAATAGCCCTAAAAGATTTTACAGCTTCATAAACAAAAGACGAACACGAAGCATTGTCAATATTATTAAAACCTTGAAATACATTCAGAGATTTTCCCACTTGGTTCCTATTTGGTGTCCGTAATTATCCACAGATGCAGTAAGAAAACAAACCTAGCTGAATATTTTCACAGTAGCCTGACTCTGCCTTTTTCCCTCTACGAACAGAAAACATTACTTGCTTTTACTTTGATTGATTTGCATCTTTAATATCTTTTTCCTGTTTATAAAATGCAAAAACATAAGGAACGAATGTAACAATCAACCTTAGTCTCAGTAAATAGCAGTAACCAGGAGTAGCTTCTTTCAGTATTTTGCTGAATTGATTTTCAGTCTTAAATACACATATTTTTAATAAGTTCAGTCATATCTATTCCTTTTATTCAGTGATTTGGATAATGTATAGCTAGTTCATAATGGAGGTAATCAAGTTTCTTCAAAATCGTATTTGAATTTAAATTTTTCTAATTATAATGTTCAGTAGTAGTATGAATATTACTTATTTTCCAATTTTTGAAAGAACAACCTAAGAACTTAAAATATAATTGATTTGTTTCACATTCTGTCTGTTTTATTTTTACTCTTTAACTTTCCTTTGGGCATCAGTTTTTAACGATCACTTGAGCCCCACTCTACACGTACGTCTGGAATCAGTGTTCTGAGAGGTCATTTAGGAGCAATCTAATATTTGTGCTCTTACATGTAAGGTGTTCATTTTTCCTCCTTGAAAATGTCAAATGACTTTGATGCTGGAATTTCAAGTTTTCATTAGCATGTGCCTAAAGCTTCTCATTTTATTCATTTTGCCTAGAACATTTCCCTCATTCTATACTCTTGGATACTCTCTTTTCAGATCTGCAACTCCTCTTTATACGTCTTTAATTACACACTGAATTACAGTTTCTACTCTATTCATTTAGTCTCATTCTCAAGGGTGTCAATTATTCATTGCTTTATATGCTATCCCCCAAATCTATCATTTTCTTTCTTACAATTTTCTTTCTCCCACCACTCATTATGTAAAACACTGTGCACAAAGTATTTTCAATGTGGATTTTAATTCTGAAATGAAGTTTTAATTCCTATGATTTCTTCTCTTAGCATTGGCAGTTCTTGTTTGTTCAGGATTCACTCCCCTTTTAAATACTCTTTCATCGTTTTTCAGCTTTTTAAAAACTCAGAGCAGGTGCATTCTAAATGTTCTTTCTTTACCATGCTGATCTTTCTCGCATATTTTAACAGTACGGTGTAGCGGTGTGCCTCCTCTTTAGAGTTATATGGGACTTTTCCAAAAGTTCTGCTTGGTGTTTTTATCTCTTGTGCAGATATTTTTCAAAAAGAGGAATTTCTAACCAGGTCTCATGATTGCCAAATGACAGGGGTAGTGTTCCCTCTGCTTCTTCCCAGTGTTCCCCAGTTCTGGCGATGTTCTCTCCTCAGCCCTCTGATTAAATGTGGATGAGCATAGTCCCTCTACGTGTATATCTGGGAGACTCAGAAGGACTCATCCTAATGTTGTATCCTCAACTACAAGCTGTATTAATTCCCAGGTTATCTGGCAATCTGATCTCTCTCTCTCTCACTCTCTCTCTCTCCCCCCCTTTCTTTCCCAGCATTTCTGTCTCCACGTATCTAGGTATCTGTATAAAACCTATGTACTGAACGAGCATGCTCATGATGTTCATGCTCTATTAAGGCAACAGTTCTGCATTATCCCATTATTTTGGTTTCTGTTTCTTCTGTACTCTTCTAAATTGAAATAGAACATACATAGACAAAAGTTTATGTCTTAAGTGTGTAGACTGGTGGACTTTTACCAAGTATATATACCAGTGTATCTACCAACTAGGTGAAAACTTAAAACTTTATCAGTACCACAGATATGTCTTCCATGTCGCCTTTCAATCATTAATCCTTCCCAAAGGCAATTAGCACTCTGATTCAAATCCCCACGTATTACTTTTACCTGCTTACCAGTTTTATATAAATGGAACTATACTGCATGTATACGGTTGTGTCTAGCTTCCTTTGTTCAAGATTATGTTTTTGAGATCCAGTCATGTTGTAACTAGAATATGTTCATTCTCGTTGTTCTGTAGTATTTCACTGTATGAATATGCCACAATTTATTTACCCCTCCTTCTATCGATATGTATTTTTATTGTCCTCATTTTGAAATAACAACCATATCTTTTGGTTCAGACATCCCGAATCATAAATTATGTGTATATACTGCTTTTGCGAGTTTTCTAAGCAGGACATGAGAACTCTAGTGCTTCAAATCTTCTTTAATTTTTAGTATCACTGATTTTTGTTTAATCCATTCTTGTAGCGATGTAGTGATATGTCATTGTTACATGTGCTTATTGGCCACTTGAAATCCTATGAAGTATCTGTTCAAGGACTTTCTTTTTAACTTATTTTTTATTTTTATTAGTACATGTTTGAAGTACATAATGATTACGTTCACCGTAGAAAGTTGGTGCCTGTGCATAACATATCTTAATTCTTTTCACTTCTCCCCCCCCCCCGCCCCTCATCGCTTAGTCCCCTTCCCATTTGCAAAAGATCTATCTCCATGTTCCTTATCACTTACCTTTTTCTTTTAGGACTTCCTCACTTTCAATAGAGTTGTTTGCTTTTTCTCATTGGTAATGTGTAAACTCTTTGCATATTACAGATACTAGTATATCAGATACACATATTGCAAAATACTTCTCCAACTCTGTGTCTTACCTTTTCATTTTCTTACTAGATTTGTTTTACTTTTTGTATTGAAATAATTTCAGACTTCAAAAAATTGGCTAAAACGGGCAGTTTCTTAAACTCACACATCATCCCTTAATGTTAACAGTAACAATTAAATGGTTCAATTATTGAATTCCGAAAGTTAACATTGATAAAATTCTATTAACTAATCCACAGATCTTTTTTCTGGGTTTTCCAACTGTCCCACCGATGTTCTTTCCTATTTCTGGATTCACCGCAGGAACTACCATTGCATTCGGTTGGGGTGTCTCCTTAGACTCCTCCAGTCCAGGATGGGTCGTACATTTAGTTACGTCTTTTGAAACTTTGGGGCAGTGCCGCCAGTTCTTCTGTATAATATTCCTCAATTCAGACTTGGCTGACTTTTAATGATTAGATTGAAGATATGCATTTGTGACAAGAATACCATGGAAATTATGTGGCCTCAATGAATGCATCATGTCAGAAGATGCAAAATGTTGCTGTCACTGATAACTTTGATCACTTGTCTAAAGAGATGCCCAGAGATTACTGTTCTATAAAGGTACTGTTTTCTACATTTTAAGTCATGGGTAACTTCTAAAGAAACACTCTGAAATAATGTGAATATCCTGCTTTTGATTATACTTTCATCCACTAATTTTAGCTCTGTGATAGTTCATCTTGACTGTCAACTTGATTGACTTAATACACAGGAGATTAGTAAAGCAGGTTTCTGGGTACCTCCGAGTGGGTCATAGGAGCTTGACCTTAGGGACCATATCTGGTCCCTGCCACCTTCCTCTCTAGGCTGGTCCCTGCTCTCTGCATCTCAGCCACCACGAGGTGAGTGGCTTTCCTTAGCTACAGCCTTCTGTCATGATGCTTCTGTCTTGGAGCCAGCTGACCATGGACTGACCTCTTCAAAACTGTGATCAAAAGTAACCTCTTCCCTGTTAACATGTGTGTGCCTGGTATTTTGTCCCAGCAATGTAAAGCTAACTAATACAAGTCCTCATCAATGATGTTTGTCTGCAACAATTATTTTCATGTGTCCCTAAGAGTGATTTTCTGTTTCCATTATTCCTTTTACATTACTACTTCTAATTTCTACGGTAATGAAGAGTTGTCTCTTCTACTTTATTTATGTATGTGCATAAATATGGTTTCATAGGTATTTATTTTATTCTATGGTTTATAATCCATTACTATCCTTATATATTTTGTTGCTCTAAGTGTCCCAGAATTGGTTATTTGGAGATCTTTTTGACATCTTGGGGTTTTTGTTTGTTGCTGTTGTTGTTGTTTTTGATTTAGCACTTTTTTTTACTTTTGGTGCTACAAAATGTTCCAGGCTCTCTTTGTATTTCTCCTGCTCTAGACCGGGAACTAATCATTTCTTCAGAAAGTCCTACTCCTTTTGTTATGGGTACTGGTATTCACATATCAGTATCTATGTCCTAGCTGCACTCATGGATACTGAGTGTCATTGGTTCTAGATCATCTCTGAAGACAAAGCTGAGAAATAGGAATATGTACTAATGCATCTATATTTATTTCTCTATTTGTTCAACTATGTGTTGATATTAATTGATACCAATACCCCCAATATCTTTGTCCACAATTGCTTTTGCTCTCTCAGATAGGCATGTGACACTATCCTGTCTGGCTTTCAAGACACAGAGGACATTTCATAGGTCAAGTGCCCTCCTTGAAGCATGCTCTCTGGGTGTGTGGTTAGAAGTGGCCATCCTCAAAGCCCCTATCTGAGAATGGAACTTATACCATTGTCATAGCTCGGTCCAGTTCACAGAAAACTTCACTAATCCCCTTGCAAACTCCTCCCTGAGGAGTCCAGGAGATGTGGAACACCTTATGAGGCCTATTTCTCTAGTAAATTTGTCCCCGAAGGGGCTTTGTTTTGTGCTCATATTACTGTCTAGCAATCAAAAACTAAGGCTAAAAAGCCCCCAGAATAATGGTTTATATACATCTAATAAGATTTTCTCAAAAATGCTAAACTAAAGCAATGCAAACCCTAAAGGCATCATTTAAGCCACATTAGAAAGCAAGTGTAGTAGGGTACAAAGACGACACAGCAAATGGGCTGAGTGGCAGCCTCTTCCTAGTACTTCCTTACTGGGGATACACAGGTGAACATGACAGTTAGAGGCAATTTCCCCAGATGCCACCAAATCAGAAAATTAGTTCCAGGTTTTCTATGGCTCTGTGCCCCTGCAGCTCTATCTCAATGGGAAGGTTAAAGAATGAATTAGGTAAAAAAAAAAAATGAATTAGGTGTCATTATTTGGCCATCATCACACATTAGTACCCTGCTTACCTCTCTATTGTGTGTTAAGTTTTTACAGATTGCTTTAGTTTGTCTTTTGGAACATCTTTAAAAGGAGCATCCTCATCTTTATAGAGGAGCATAAAAAGAATACAATAATGTCAAGGTTTTATATAATTAATTTAATTGCCTGCATAATTTTGATGAACAAAATATAAAGTGGCTCCAATTTTTGCCTAGCTGGGCCTCATGGATGCTAGGTAACACTTTACCATTGAACTGCATCCCCAGGTCAAGCTGTTCTAATTTCTATAAATGGAACCACTATAGATGGTTTCTTGTAACTTTTGAAATTAAAATTATAGCCAGTTCAACGAAACACTGCATCAGACATTAGAGGACAAGTTTCAGTGAATATGAGCAATTAGTTCTGGAGCATTTGGGGGTTGTCAAAGTTTGTAGAATCTCTCCTCGCTATAACAACTTACCAACCTTTGGGTGGGACTCTTCTGACTGTTGTGACTAAAATACCCACCTTCTACATAAATGATTAGTACAGTTACAAACAAGGTTACTAGTACTGATCCCAGGAACCAAGGAAAATATATTTTATTTCATTTCTCTTTGATAGTCTGAGTTGTTAAGAATGAGTTCAAGCTTCTGTCTCCTTAGTAACTTCTTGATAGACTCTAAGTATCCTCTATCTCTCATTATTTTCATCACCAATTTGGTGAATAAAAGGAAACTTTTCCTGAATTGAATATAGACAAGGGTATATTGTATTTCTAACTGTATTCTTACTTGTGCATAAGAGCATAGTTGAAAAGCAAGAAGGCTTAAATAGAGATGCTGAGGCATTGATGAGCTGTTTGCCTTCTCATGTCATCAATTAGCAAGGCCAATAAATCAATTGTATTGATTGACTCCCTACAGCACTGTATAGTGTGCATTTCTTCAAATATTGATATACTGTCATCTATTTTTATATTAAGAATTCGTTTTCTTGGGTAACATCACTAACATTTACCTACTTTATGCTAAGCACTGTTTATAGGCTTTTTTGGTTATTATATCCCAGCCCTGACTCTTATGCTAAATGGGAAAAATATTATTAGAGCTAATGTTTGCTAAATGCTGCAGAAGACGTACAATAAGCTGGCAGAGAGTTCCAGAAATAGAGTTAAATGTTTTCATCTAAGAAGATTAAGGAAGCTCACATAGAAAACTTAATATCTAAATTTGCCTATAGGATTAAGTAGATTTTAAACAGATGAAATTAGGATAAGGAGAGAAAATATTCTAATAACACAAAAATATGAATATTAAATGAATTACAAGTACCATAATTTAACTGATGTGTAGGTTACAAAAAGATGCATAGCAAAAATGCAATAAGATGTGATGAATGTAACCATTAAAAAAAAATGCAGTAATGTGAGGGCTGGGGATTTAGCTCAGTGGTTAGAGTGCTTGCCTAGCAAGCACAAGGCTCTGGGTCTGATCTTCAGTAGAAAAAAAAATGTAAGTTTGAAATAAGTCAGAGAAAACTCTGAATGCAGGCTACAAGATTTGAGACTTTCTTTTACAATGTCTCCAACAAATGCAATAAATTTAGAAAAATTATTTACTTAAAATATTCTGAGTGAAGAATTCCCAATTAGTTCATCTGAATTACAGGAAAAAAAAAACTTCAAAATTCCCAGATTTAATGTCCTATAATATCGATTGGAGGATTTTTAAAACACCAAATTGATTTTTTTTGTGTCATTGACTGCATTATATGTTAGACAGCGACACCTAATGGTAATATGTAATTTTGCATCCAATACTGAGACTAGAGAAGAACACAGACAAAAAGCCATGGATGGTGCGAGTGCTCCTAGCAAGAAGACTGCCATGATTACAGAAAGAGGTATGACAGACTCAGGTAAAGGTGGTCAAAAGGGATGGCAGGGCCTGGAAAGCACCCAGAATTTCCAGAGAAAATTACTAAGTTCCAAATAAGCACCAGTATCAATCAGTGCTTGGGATTCTCCATGTTCATTGTCCCTGTACCTGCAAGATGACAAGCCTAAAATATTTCTAACTATTTGTGGTATGAGAGTGAAAAATACTTGCTCATATTGGTTCATGTCCCTGCATATTAGTATATAAACACTAACAACCCAATCCCAAATAACACCGCACATAAATGATGAAAAATTACAAGATGGTCTTCAGTCTATTCTTGGTGTCTTACTCCAAATAGAGGCAATAAGACAAAGTGTGATAAAATGCCTTCTCTTCTCTGAGGTCACTATTCTATCAGCTTCGGTTCACAGGCCACTGCAGCATCCAACTGCAGATGGCCGTGACTTTGCATTGGGAGTCCTTTTGCTTTGATTGCACCCTGACAATGGAGCAGGCAATGAGTAGGGCTGCGATAAACTCCCCCAGGTATATGTAATAGATAAGTGCATAATCCTGTTAAAAAGAAGACAATTCAAAGTTCAAATTACCTTGTCCACTGTCTAATGATTGGCAAACTCTGGAAGAAAATGTGTTTCAATGAACACAGAACATAGTTTTCACTTACTATCTTCCTGCGTTTAGCTTTAAGAGCTGTCATCACTTTGCTGGGTGTGGTGGTGCACACCTGTAATCTCAGCACTCAGGAGGCTGAGACAGGAGGATCGCCACAAGTTCAAGGCTAGCCTGGACTACACAGTGAGTTCAAAGCCAGCCTGGACTACATAGCAAGACCCTGTCTCACCAAAAAAAAAAAAAAAAAAAAAAAAAAAAAAACCTGTCATCACTTATCATTCTAAGCCACTGGAACTCTGGCCTGTAATCTAGTGTATCCTGTATTGGAGGAACAAAAGTAAAAGTTAATGTAAACTACTAGGTCATTTTAGGTTATCATTTTGTCAGTACCAACACCTTCTACTCACATCTTCAAGCATCATAAAAAAAAAGAATAACAAAATAATCTTATCTGCTTATATGATTCTAATTGGGTACTCCTAATTTCTGGTTTCAGCTCAGCTGTCTGATTTTAGCTCTCATTTATAGATCAGACCACACATTAATTTTAAATTATATTTCTATTATGATTCAAGGCTGTAGCTATGATTTACTTTCCAAAATGACACTAATTTAGTACTGTGGATTGAATATCCTTATACACTCATCACAGAACCAGGAACAAGGAAAAGACTGATGGAAGAAAACTGCATTTTGTTTCCACCATCAAACGTGTGCTTTTCCTCTGTATTTGCAGCCAAAGAATATACTTGCATATATACCAGGCTTAGTCAAATCTTTTAGCTTGATATAAGCTAGATTTATATTCTATGATGGCTAGAATATGTAGCGTAATTTGTAATTCTTGTTTTCATCTATACACTAATGTTTTAAGAACATATGAAAGCTGGAGGAAATGGATTATCTGCAGACATGTGGCCTGAACACCAATGTACGATGCAAAATGAGTTACTGTTGGATGGAGAACCCCAGGACAGAGGTAACAGGTTCCATGAGCCTTGCTTGCCTTTTCCTGCCCCCAGGGGAAGGGCACTAATGTGCGTGGGAAAGGCTGATGTTCCCCAAGAGTGCTGCCTCCTCATAGTCCTGCGAGGACTGGTCACTTCCTGTGTCATAAAGAGAACAGCAGGCAGGAAAAGTGCTCCCGAGGGCCGCAGATCAGGAACTACCACCACTGGGCTTCTTCCAGCTGGTTGGAAGCCTTCTTCCTTGTCTGTCTCTGTTTCCTTGCCTTTAGAAGAGTAAAGTTCCCAGGGAGAATCACAGAAAGATAGTAATGCCTTTTTGCCCATACATTTGTGAATTGCCTTTAGCATGAACCCAAATTTGGATTATCTTCTAAAACCACAGCTGAGCAATCCCCCTCATAAAATGAGATAGTAATCAACTTCGTGGAGTCCATCCTATGGGACTTATCAGGTATCAGCAAAAACTTTTCAACCTGTCTTGGTTATCTTGTAGAATGCAGGTTTCCTATAAAGAATATATAGCATAATGTTCTTTTCATTATATCAGAAGTTTTCAGTCTTTTGATTAAGATATTTAGCCCACTCTCATCACACCCAAAAGGAGATTCACTACTGTCTTAGTTTGCTTGTGCTGCTCTAACAAAACACCACAGACTGGGGAAAAAGTATTTCTCACAGGTGTGGAGGCTGGAAGTCCAAGGTCAAGGCACTTGTGGGTTCTGTTTGTCTGGAGAGGACTTGGTCTCTGCTTCTGAGATGGTGCCTTGAACTCTGTGTCTTCACCTGGCAGGAAGGACAGAAAAGCAATTGGGAGCTTGGTAGTTACTAGCCCTGCTCATGAAGACAGAGCTCTGGTCACCCTTGAAGGCCTCACCTTTCAATACTGCTGCACCTTTTAATCCCCCTTTTAATACGGGGGATTCAGTTTCAAAATGAATTTTGGAGAGTGAGCAAATATTCAAACCATAGCACATGCTTTGCTGATTTTAAGTTTACCATTTGTTCTTCTTTATTTTTGTCTTCTCTTGTACATTTCCATACCTTTGCTGACTTGGTGACTTTTTTTTTTCATTCCTTTGCCTTCATAATCCTCTATTTTCACCTCGTTAGTTAGAAAGTTTGTCAACTGACAATTGAATCGGCGCTACTTTATTCATGTGTCTAAATTAAAATATAATTGTGCCTTGCCATCGGAAATTCCACCCCTGCCAGGATTCCCTCTAAACCCAAAGTTTTGCTTCATGAGGAATTGTCCTGAGTACTTTCTTTCATGGTGGCTCCAGCTTGGGGACTCTCCAACTTATCGTTCAGTCAGTACACTCAGTCCTGGGCCCTCAAGCCAGCCTGCCTCATGTTGTCTCATGCAGACTGTGCCCAGAAAAGAAGCCAGATCGCCCAGGACAGTGCAAGCTCATTTTCAGTTTTTTGCAGACCATTCCCTTTGCTCTTTCTTTTTCTTTTTTGTAAAATATAATATCTTAGTTCATTTTCTGTTGTTAATTGCACAGTGCCACAGACTGGGTAACTTATGAAGATATAAAGACAAGAGGTTCAGGTTGGCTCACAGTTCTGGTCCAAAATTGTGGACCTTCATCTAGGGACAACATTCTCACTGGCAGAATCCTGAGGTGGCCCAGGGCACCACATGGCAAGAGATAGGGACCGTGTGTGTGTGTGTGTGTGTGTGTGTGTGTGTGTGTGTGTGTATGTGTGTGTGTGGGCGTGCGCGTGTGTGTGCGTGCGTGCGCGTGTGTGTGCGTGTGTGTGTGCATGTGTTCTGAGCTGCCTCTTTCTTATAAAGCCACCAATACTGAATCAGGAGACCTCCACTCTGAAGATTTTACCCAATCCTGATTACCTCTCAAAGGTCCCACCTCTAAACACCACAGTAGGATTAAATTTCCTCCCTCATAATACCTACAATGGGGATTAAATTCAGCATGACTTTCAGAGGGAACAAATTATATTTACACCATAGCATATGCTATAAATGAATTACTTTTTTTAATGAAATAAAGGAAAGACATACAAAACTCAAGCCCTAACAGTATGTTATTAGATTTAAAAGACAAAAGTCTCAGTATATATAATGAGAAGTAAGCTAAGAGAAAATAAAGGAATCATAAAATCAGATATAGTAGTAATTGAAAATTTGTGTATAAAAGATTAATATAATGAATTCTTGTTACACTTGTCATTCCTCATTCTGCAACCAGAACAAAAGTTATGAATGAAATAGTAGTCCCCATATGAAGTGCTCAGTGGAGACTCTGAACAAGTATCATACATAGCAATACTTAAAGTTTTTAGTGTTACAAAAGAACTTCATTGCTATTACCTCATCTAAATCAAGCTGAACTGTCGACAACACTACTCACAGGTGATAACGGATGTCTAAAGCATTTCTGTATTTGCCTTTCACATTTCTCTACTGATAGTACAGAAACAAGTATTATAGGGGTATGTTGGCAGGAATGGAATAAACGACTAATGGTATCAGCAATTTCAAAATATCCATTCCCAACTTTTGCTGAAAATGGTGTGAGTGACAATATTTTTGCAAATTTTAACTTCCACTCTTATCCATGTTCAGTAAAAGGATTCTTTCCCTATCTTTATCAATAGCGAGTCACAATACTTTACCTTATACAATTACAATCAAATTGAAATTATCTGAATAAAATAATAGATTTCAGATTTTATACAATTTTGAATTTAAATTTACCAGCTAATTTAAAATACGCCCCTATGCAGTTTGGTTCTCCTGGGGGGTTCCCTACTGGTTCGCCTCTATATATGAAATCTAACACATGATTTCTTGACCACCGAATTGGGCCAGAACCTCTTCAACAAAACAAATCCCTCAATTGCATGCTTGAGTGTCATGTCACTGTTAAAGTTCAATTAGTTTCTAGATGTCTACTCTCAGTTTCCACACAGACAGTTCACAGGCCATCATTGATTCACAGACCAAAATTTAAGTAGCAGAGTTAAATAGAAGGCATTGCCAGAGACTAGAGGGAAACTTTGGTTTTCCTCCTTTAAGAACTGTTGTGAGGCCAGAAGGATTACCATTTGAGGAGCTTTGGGGAAAAGAGAAATTCCAGGGACTCTCTTCTGAGTTTTTCTAGCCAATAGCCTGTCACCGGTGGATCCACCTGTCCATAGTGGCATCCAGATACATGTTCTACAGCAGTAGTATCCAATGGACTATTCTGTGGTGATGGAAACATTTTATATTATGCTATTCAATGGCCAATTTTATTTCATCTAAATTTAAGTAATTTGAATTGAAGTTCCCTTCCTCATATGAGACTCAGTCCTGTATTGACTTAGACTAGAACTATGGTCTCAAACTTTAGGAAACAATGAGATAAAGGAGTTCCCAGAAACCACACATGACAAATGCACAGGGCTGCTCTTTTTCAAGAGGACCATGTGCTTCTACTGGCTGGGTCCTGAACAAGCCAAAACAAATTGGTTGTTTCACCCCAACATTTAGGAGACACGAACCCTCTCCATTTCTGTCAGTCACTTAGCTCTTTCCCTGCACCACAGGGTACCGGCCACTTCAGAGGTCTTTCCAAGATTCATCCACCAGGGTCCCTTTTATAATGTTCCAGAAAGGGAAGTGGGAATGGAGGCTGCCATGCCTCCAATAATCACCTCCTGCAAATTCTCTGAGAAAGTGTTGCATTCTTGGCTTTCACTACCTCCCACTGAAGGTTAGACCTGGCCCACGTGCTCATTCACTCACGGTTGGACAGAAATTATCTAAAAATAATCTCACATCACCTTTTACTTAAGGTAATCTTTCCTTCTCTTACTACAGGACCGTAAGGGACCATGCTCTGTCCTCTGTGGCATCTCCCTTTCCTGACTCCTTCCTGCTTTCTCTGGAATATGCTCCTTTTATTAGTATCGTGGAACTTTAAGGAGACTTAAAGATGAACTATTCTAAGTCCCCAATTTCATGGGTGATGAAAAAGAATCACAGGGGGACAAGAAAGAGGCATGCGTTCTGTCACTCCACCTTCATTACCCATCCCAGAGATTGAAATCATTTAAAACAATCTCTACTATACCTGAATGAGCTCTCAAAGTCTTTCTCCTCCTGGAGAATGCTCCAGGAAGTCTCTTCATATGTAGTCAAAATACTCCACTACAAATTAGGTTCATGTGTCGATCCAATATCAAATGATATTGAAGCAGTTTGTAGCCAAGCTTAGACTAGAACCAACACCCCCTGTTTTTCGGGCCACCGACTTTTCTACACCTAACATCACAATAGTTTCCTCAGGTTGAAATGCTCAAGCTACATTTTCCATGAACATTCCATTTGGGTTTAAGTTTTCTAAAAAAAAATTTACTAGTGTTTGTGTTCTTTCAACTTTTTTGTCTTGACTAAACAATGCATTTATGTAGTTCAAAATAAAGCAATACAAAGGTAAACTCTGAGAAGTCTACCTTTCACTCCAGTCTCCATCTACTTCATCTACTTCATTCCTCCACTTTTGTTAGATTCTTGTTTGTTCTTTCAGGTTTTTTGTGCAAATACATGCAAATCAAAAATATGTTTTCATTTTCTGCCCTGGTCATACACAAAAAATAGCATATCATATAAAATTTTAGCACCTTCTTTTTTTTAAGTTAACCATGCTTCTTGGAAATGGATCTTCCTCATATTTTAAGTAACATAATCATATTGCCTTTCACATTTAGGTCATTCCAATGAGACCCAGCAAGACTTGCTTTCTTAAAACCCTCTGGCTGTCTTCTCTGAGATTTGATGCTTCTATTTGGCCAATTAACAGCTAAAAGACCCTTTTTGTCTAAGTTCAAAGATCATCCACGATCTTCTTCAAAATATAGGTGAAGTTTTTCAATTACTTGGAACATTAGGCAGCTAACACTTTATTAAAATAAACTTCATTAAAATTACTACATAAGATGTTCCTTTTGAGGACCATTAAGAAGATGTAGGCATACATGAAGTATCATGGATTTTCCCAGTATAAACTGGGAGACTTCTAGATTGATTTTAAAGACTGAGCCCTAGTTACTAGCCAGATGCAAATCTCCTACAATAGCTCTCAGTTTCCTAACTAGAAAGTCAGGTGCTGCCCTGGCTCATAGAACCTTGTCAAGACTCCCTTCGGATCTTAGGCTGCCCTAGCACTGACTCACTAGACTGGGGTTGGATTAAATGGACTTCAAAGTGTTGAACCATCTTGTTCTGTCAATTGCCTTGAATGAGATCACCTGTTCTATCAGAAGAAAGCATAGAGTCTTTGATCTGTGCAGCGTCCTTGTAACTTCTAATCTCTTTATCTTCTTCTAAAATACAAGTTCCTTTTGCTTTCTTTACTTCCTTTCAATTTCAGTGCTAAAATAAAGAATAACTGGTTAAAAGATAACTTAGGCACATTAAAATTTTAACAAGTTTATCTGAGCGCTTAGGTGTTCGTGAATTAGGCAGCACCAGGTGGCAAGCGGTTCAGCTTTCCACTGAAGGGGCAGAAAGAAGAAACTTCTATCAAGTGTTTGATTGGCTAAAGAGGAAAGTCACAAGTTAGAGTTCATTGGAGGTTTCTGATTGGTAAAGTGTAAAGTCTGAGGTCAGTTGGATACTTCTGATTGGTTAAATTAAGTTTCATTTTACTATTTACGTTGAATTTAGTTTAAGTAGGAGCCCCAGGCACTGGAGGCACCACAAATCCCCTCTCTAAAAAGCCAGCTTCCTTATGGGAAAATAAGCACTGGTGACATTATAAAAAGCAAAGGAACAGATTTCAAGAAATAGATCCTCATTTCCCTCACAGTTCTTTGGCAAACCAGTTTCACTAAGTGAAAGACAAAATAGCCAGTTTAGCCACAGTACAGAAGGAGATAAAGAATAGCAAGACATTGTAGCTCAGATTATTGATGTCAGAGAGGCAGTGACACCACATGGAATTAATTTTGCTTCTTTTCAACCTCTGCTCCCTGGAGAGAGACCATCTGAGATCCCAGCGAAGACAGTACACCAGGCTGAGTTGCCATATTTGAATCTGATGAGGCTCCAGGACAAGACATGAGCCTGTGTGTCAGTCTAAACACTAAAAAAGAATATTACTCCTAATAACAAAGATCAGTAATTTATTTCTTCCTCATGTGGCTGAGCACTTAATGATTCCAATCTTAGTGACTCAGCTGATTAACAGTTTACTATGAAATGACCCATCTTGACTTTGGAAGTTGTCATGGTTTTTACATTGCCCTCAAGTGTTACATTAGCTTGTGAGCAAGACTAATATTCTTAATTATCCCAAATCTCCCTAACCCTCCTTTACTGAACATTATCAACAGGCTGCACACAATCGGGCGTCTGAGATTTAGTTGAATTAGTAACACCTCAGAGATCATTTATGTCTGTAGCAAAAAGCCTCCAATTTCATCTAATTAGAGAACGAGATTACTTCCCTAAATCCTCACTAATATTTTGAGTTGACAAACAATGAAGCAATCTTGATAAGGAGAATAAATGAGTTTCATAAAGTCACTGCTTTTTTGCTCCCTCTTCAATAACCTGATCATGGTGACCCTTGTGCAAGTATTAAGAACAAAATATATAAGTATCTGTCTTTTAGTCATTAGCTAAGACAACTCCAAAGAAACTACCTTGGATCTTCAGAAGTAGTCTAACTCTGGAGCCACTGCTATGGTGTATGTCTAGATGCCCCTCCCCAAAGCCTCATGTGATCACAGGTAGACTTTTGGGAGGTGACTGGATCATGGGAGTGTATACTCATCAGTGGAGTAGTCCACTGATGATTTTATAGTTAAATGTGATGTTGGGAGATGAAGCCTGGTCATAGGAGTGGGTCACTTGGGTCGTAGTTTGGAAGGGTGATCTATATCCTTCCTTCCCCCCTTGATCCCTTGATATCTCTCTCTCTCTCTCTCTCTCTCTCTCTCTCTCTGCGCTTCCCACCACCATGCCACGAGCTCTTTCTTCTATGCCATGCCACCCTGCCCTGGAGCCAGCCAACTATGGACTGAGACTTCTACAAACTGTGAGTGAGCCAAAGTAGACCTTTTCTCCTTTAATTTGTGGGTGTCAGGTATTAGGTCTCACCAGTGAGATGGTAACTAAAACAGCCACGATCTACTAAGAGCATCACTACTAATTTGTTGCTTAACTTTTTAAACATTCAAGGACAGAGGCAAATGTTGCTTGGTCCTTTGTCATGGGAATATTTAAGTATTTACTACAGCTAATTTCCCCCGATAAATTACAACTCATTCCTTGAGGATGTTATTTTCCAAAAATGCTATGAAGCATTTTAATAAGGTTCCATGGGGAATGGCGCCCTCGGTCAGGGTACAGGACAGTTTTTTGCTTGACATTGTTTTTCGCCTGAAGCAGTCCCTGTAGATATGTATTGAATACATGCAGTGATCTTAAAATAAACATAAAACTGTGAACACAATGTTGATGAGTGTGTTATACAGGAAATAAGAAGGGAAATAATATAGGCAATGCACTGAACAAGAGGTAAATTATGGAAATAAGAAATGAATGAAAAGAGAAAGTGAACAGAAAGAAGACAACCAGGCACAGAAAGATGAAAGAGAGAGAAACCCTGCAGAGTCAGCTCCCCAAGTGGCGCGTGACCACTTACCCACTCCATAAGGAGAACTGCTAGGACAGGACTGGGCGTGATCGACAAGGTGCCTCGGAAATGTTCTTGGCTTTGTCCCGAAGCTCTGAATGTAAGGTGATCCTGGCAAGGCCACATGTCCTAGGCCTGTTTTGGCTATACTTTGGCTTACTTGGAAATAATATCCCTGAAGAAAACAAAGAATCTGCATGGAGGTAAATTTTTTTGCAAAAGAGAAGGGGACCAAGAGTTAGAAGGAGAAGGAGTGAGGGGAGTGGAAGGAGAAGAAAAAAGAATTAAGATGTGTCGTGTACATGTACCAACTCTCCATGAGGAATGTAATCATAATGTACTATAAACATGTACCAGTAAAAAAATAAAAACTGAAAGAATAACGAGCAATAAGAAACGGAGTCTTCAAGGGGATCCTGGGAAATTCTACATTCCTCTCCCTTAACAGAAGTTCAGGCAGAGAGTTTTAATATTTGTCCTCAGACAAATTAAATGTGTCACCCACTCTCACCAAGCACTATGTGAGGAATATAATAAACAGAGATGGGACATTTATAGAACCTCTTAAAAATCTACTAACTTATTTTAAAATTAATTATTCAATTGGGATATGCAAACTTATATTTCCTAGCAATCTAGGAAAATAACTAAACCTCTTGACTTTCTGAGAAGCGGTAGTACAGCTTATTAAGGCAAATGTCAGCATAGCCTGCTGTTTTCCTTCTTCCCATATACGAGCGCAAACAACACCTTACCAGGAGTCTGGAGACCTGTTTATTTTCAACTAACAAAGGTGCCAGCTATCAAGCAGTGGAGTGGGGATGTGTGCGCCGCTGCGTGCTGCACTTGTTCCCTGACTTGTACACCACACAGCAGCCAGTCACTGTACTCGGACTGATTACTGAAATTTTATTTTTTCAACCTTCACAGATATTTGAGAAATACCAAGATAAGATGCTGACCGGCAGATTGAGAGGCCCCACTTTGTGCTGATGGCATGCGTGCCTCATGTGCAGCCATAGGCGCCCCAACTCCCTTCTAATAGCTAACATTTATTAAGCACGCAGCTATGTGTCAGGGGTCTGAACACTGCATTTGAATCAAATCGTTTAATACAACCACTCGAAGAAGCAGTCATCTCCATTGCACATGGGAGGGGACCTACACACACAGTGTTTAAGTGGCCCATGGCTTCGCCACAAAAGGTAAGGGACGCTTGAATGGGAATCGAGACTCCAAATGGCTCTGCCCCCTACAGTATGGAGTGGAGCCCTTATCTGCCTGGCTTGTCCCTCTGCTCTTTCAAGCCTGCTAATATCTTTCTTTAGGGTGCTAGCTCCCGAATTCTTGGTTTTCAAGAGTTTTGGTATGTTGTATCATTGACAAATTCCACTATTTTTATCCTTTTTTCCCAAATGTTATGGGGCCTTTCTAGTATTTTATTTTGCTTGCTTTCTTATGTTAAGAGAAAATTATCCAGGTTCTATATTGTGTCATACAATATTATAATCTCTGTCTTTGCAACCACTGCCTATGCAATCAAACTTACCCCAAAGACGACTGGGGCTGAGAGTTTGTAGGGGACCCATGTGTGTGTGCACATGTGTAACTATGTCTTTATTTATTGTGTAAATGTATTTATTTAAGCATTGTGTCAATGTATTTATTTAAGCAAATACAGATTCCTTCTTAACATAAAGGGATCATCCACAAGACATATTTCTGTAACTTGCTGTTTTTAATAAACCCTACGTCTGGAAGATCTTTCAATGCCTTCAAAGACTCTAAGATTGTCCTTATCATCCTGTATAAAATAGCATCCCACCCACCTGTGTCAATCTCAATTCTTGCCCTGTTTTGTTTTATTCCCCGCTTCTATCAACACAGAACATATTTTCTTACTATCTTCATCTACTAAAATGGAAGTGTTATGAGAAGAGGAATTTGATTTTTCACTGTTATATTCCCAGCCTACTGGGCAGTCTTGGCACCCAGAAGGCACTAAAAGCTTATTTTTTAAGAGATTACCCTTCAGAAAGACTGTCGGTTTACAGAATCATGGAAGTGCAGATAGGCCGCTGACCCACATCCTTGCCGACACAGTATATTATCTTCCGAAGTTCTTGTTAATCCAATAGTTTGTTTTCATCTACTTGCTCTGAGAGGTTCTGAGTAAAGTATCAGTTCATATACTTTGGCCTATGGCAGTTGGGTTTGTTTACTTCTCACCTCATCCTTTGCATCTCACGTGCTGAAAACATCTTGCCCCATTCTGTCATTTGTTTGGCACTTGTTAGACCTGGCAGCTTAGGCTAAGCCTCAGTGAGCCTCGCAGCTTGATGCAGATCGTTCTGTGGGTTCAACATCGCCGTGCACTATCTTCTTCCACACCAGCTGATTCTTCCACAATGATTCAATCTGAAGCCACCACTCGCTGGACCCTAACCTGAGTAAGGAAGATTTCCAAGGGCTTTCCAGGACTGTGTTTCCTCAAAGACCCTGCCAGAGTGTGACTTTAACTGCTCATCCTTCACTGTCTTGCCTTGACTTTTGGTCAGAACTTGACTCGCTTATCTACTTTTCCTCAAAAGTCAAGGTAAGAGGTCCAAGGAGCATTGTTGGAAGACACATTACCCATCCAAGCTTTTATGTATTCCACGCAGCCTAATTCCCTGAAAGCTGAATTCTTGCCCTCTGCCCTCTTGGAGTCACACTAGCGGACCTGGATTATCTAACCTGCTAACCAACAGATGCTCCCTCTGAAAATGTGCTAAGGAAAGCCCTGGGCCGGCAGAATGCTAGCAGCTGGAAAATCTAGTCATTTCTGCCTTTCTAGTTATTTGCGTGCCAAGAATCAATTATATTTTTTCCAAATCTATTATGCTACTTGATTTTGTTATGATAATTTTATAATTTGTTTAAATATTATGTAAGTGATCAAAACATGGGTAAAATAAGATTAATTATTCCTGTGAAAATTTGATTATTTTGGATAAACTCAATAAATTAGGTGCTAAAAGTTTTTGTCACATTAGATGTACACTAGACTACTGTAATAGACTAGGAAATTAAAATGCAGAAACTTAGATGTATATGTCTTCAGATTATATTATAAACAAAAGGCCCTAGCTGTACAGCAAGACTGTCAAATGAGTACACGCTTAGTTACAATAAAATAAGTATCACATACATTTTTGTGTGTGTGTGTCTCTACTAGAGTTTTCAGCAACTAACTCTTCCTAGTCAAAGTATACTTTGCAGACCAGCAGCAACAGCAGTGAGCCTGTCTTAGTTCATTTTGTACTGCTGCCACAGAATAACTGAGACTGGATGAATTATAAAAAACAGCACTTCAATGTCTTACAGTCGCAGGAGGTGAGACGCTTAAGACCAAGATCTTGCCAGGTTTGATATCTAGTGAGTCCTTTCTCCTCTCCCAAATGGCGGTTCCCATGCTCCATCCTCCCAAAAGGAGGAACTATAGGACTTAATATGGCAGGAAGCAGAGGGACCAAGAAAGAAAAGGAAAGGAAATGCACCTTTTTATTAATAGCATTCATAGAGCCTCAGAGGGATGAGCCCTCATGGTCTGATCACTTCTTTAAATCCTCTTATAATACTGTTACAATGGAAATAAATCTCAACATAAATTTTAGAGGGGACAAACACCAAACCATAGGAAGATTATTAGAATGCAGGTGTGAGGCCCATCCATGACCTACTGGGTCGGGATCTGGGTTTTAATGAGATCTCATGTATACCAACCACATGTAGAAAGCACCAACCTACAAAGTATTTTCTCTATGATTTTACAAAAGGACATTACAATAAATCCGTGGTTAAGAAATTTGCTATACATTATTCGGTCTGTGTCAGAGATTTCTTTTATATTCAATGCTAGGAGAAGCTCAGATTCTTTACTAAACTGAATTTTTTTCCTCATTGTCAGTAGTAACTATACTATCTGCCTTATCTTCATTTTTGCTGTGACCACAGGAAACTCATAAACAGAATTTTTATTCAGTTCTATTTCAATCTGTATTTCTGCTAATCTGGTATCTTTCATTTGTATTTTATTATTTCATTGTTTCTTTAAATCAATTTTTGTCTCCTCCAACACAATATGTAGAGAAAAGTGGGAGGAGAAATATATTGATATTCTTCAGGCTAGCATTGAAAACTTATATCCAATCTGATTTCCTACCTTCCTGACCTCATCCCCTATTCCTCCTATGCAAGACTATCATATTCCTTCCCAACTATGGGCTCCTTACCTTTACCTAATAAACACCAGGCTTTTCAGTACTCTCCCTTGGTCTCCTTGAAATCCAATCCAAATTATACCTCCTATTTGAAAGTTTTTCCCAATCATCCTGGGCCAAAATCTCTTTCCTCTCCAAATTCCAGAAAAAACAGTGTTGGATCCTCCCAAAGACAAATTCACATTTAGCATCAAATTGTGTCCATTTGCACATACATATTACAAGAGTATTTTGAGAGGAGGAGATATGCATTACTTGGGCCACCCTGCATTGCCTACCGCTCAGCTGATTCTACATTAATGAACGAAGAAATATGTAACAGAATGAACAGAATATGCAACAGAACGTACATATTACAAGAATTCTATTTCGTTTAAATTTAAAAAAGCACAACAGATTTGACAGGAACAACCAGTATGGTAAGTAAAATAACCTACTATTTTTATCTTGACTTTTTCTGTTTCATTCGACATTAAAGGAAACTCATAAACTAGGTGTTATGGTTTATATCTAGCCAAAAAGTCTATGTTTGGGAGGTGATTGGATCATGGGGGTGTATACTCATCAGTGGATCCATCCATTGCCGAGTTCAGTAGCTCGATGTGCTGTTAGGAGGCGGGGCCTGATTGGAGGTGGTTTACTGGCTGTGTGACCTGGAAGGGTGCACTCTTGTCTCCAGCTTTTCCCTCCTCTCTCTCTGCTTCCTGGCTGCCATAGGGTGAGCAGCCTTCCCCAACCATCCCTTTCTGCCATGCCATTTCTGCTTCAGAACCAAAAACCGCAGACTAAATCCTCTAGAAAGTGGGAGCTAAAATAAACCTATCCTCCTTTAAATTGCAGGTGCTGGGCATTGTGTCTCAATAGTATAGACACTGATACCAAGAGTGAGTTCATCGCCATCACTGTATCTGACCACATGGTTTAGAAGCCTTTGAAAAGGCTTTGAAAGCCTTTGAAAATGGTTGTGAGAATACAGTGATACTGCAGCTGTCAAACTCAATTTGCCCCAAATTCGTGTTCAAATACTGAAAAGTTCAAGAACTGAACCAATTTTTCCCAGAAGAAATAGTAGAAAACCAAATAATTTGTTCTGAGGCCCCAAAATCATACTTATAAATTCATTTTCCCAGGACTTTAATACATTTCACAACGATTTGTTTCTTTAATGCTATCACTCTGTCATGGTTCTCACAGTGTTCCTCTTAGCTTTACTTCTGGTATTACTGTCTTTGGAGCCATGGTTACGATATTTTACACAAATAAAGTGCAAAAAAAAAAAAGCACAAAGATGAAAGTTTTAATGCACCAGCACAAGCACTATATGCTGTCTGGGTGAGAGCGGCGGTGAGACTGACGCATCACCCCTTTGTGTCTGAAGCAAGATGCCGTGCGTGACTCACTCTCAGCCCGTACAGGTTTTTTCAAGTCAGATTTTCGGTTCCACAACTGACCACAGTTATGAACACCAAGGAGACTTTTTTTTAACTTTGTTGTTTGAGCAGTAGAAAATTCGAGCTTGAGGCCATTTGATAACCAAGCTATCACTGTAGTTTGGAGATGCAGGCCAGAGAAGCCCTACAGTGCATTAAGTAGAGTCTAATAGATGATTGTGGCTGGAACTCATAAGACCAGAATACTGACAGAAATGCAGACAGGAAAGGCCAGGCTCAGGAGGTATCAGTTGGGAACAAAGACTCCATTGGCGGTTAGACTAGAGGCCAGTGTGTTACATTTTTTAGAAAATTTGTCCACATTTTTCCCATGTCCTGAGACTTTGCAGGAATGGCAGATGAAATTTCAAGGCAGCCCAATATTTAGGCCGAGCCATGGGTATTGCTTGCTTTTAGCCTGATCTACAGTGATAATCGGGAGTAAAAGGCAGAGAGGTAAGAGATATAAAAAGGTTTCAGTTTTGTAAGAAAGGCAGCCCCTGCAAAGTTGGAGCAAAGGAAAGCATGGTTGCTAAAAAAAAATAAGCATTAAAAAGAAGCCAAGCACCTTGCATCAGGACAACAGGAAACATGGCTTGAGGATGTCTCCAAAATTGGCCAGACACCACACTTTGGGGGCTCAATGGTATAAATTCCTTTGCAAGATTTTGCTTTAAGATGAGGGCTTCAGGGCATCTTGCTTGAGAAGGCCCGCCTATAAAATTGGTTCCCCAGAATTTATTTCACCATACTCATCCACCCAGCCACTCAGAGGCCACTGTGGCCATGATCTAAGGGGACATAGCTATTGCTTGGCAGGTCATAGACATGGTGCTGGTTTTTCAGTAATGTAGAATGCAAAAGTTGTGGGATTATGGAGATTTCCATTCAAATTTCAAGAGAAGGTCTTGGAGAACAGGCAATGTGTCCCTTAGACGGCAATGTGGGAAGCTATGAGAGTGAAACCACAAGCAGTTAGAGATACCAAGAATATGGATCATCTACTGAGTAAAACCACAGTCAGTCATCAGAGCTAGCAAAGAGAGGGCAAAGGGGCAGGACTGCCCAAACCCTTGGAGCTCATGTCCCACCAAAACCTGCCCTGGGTGCTGGACAGAGAGATACAGGATTTAATATTTACCCTGCTAGTTTTCAGCCTTGCTTTAGTCTAATTCCTTTCCATTCTACTATTCCTCCTTTATGGAATAGGAATGCTTACTCTGCAATATTTTACATTGGAAATATTTAGTTTTCTTTCTGATTTGTACAAGGGCTCCTAGCTAAGAGTCTTCTTTAGTCCTAGAGGCAACTTTGGATTTAGAGTTTTCAGCGATGCTGGAACTGCTAAGATTTGCCAACTCCTACAGCCGGACTAAATACATTTTGCATAATGAGATGGACATGAGTCTTTTGGGGGCCAGGGGTGACATGTTAATTTTTTGGATATAAAATGCCCTCCTCAAAGTCTTTGTTTTTACAAAGTCACTGAATCATGGAGGTGCTATACTCAGTAGATTTTGCTCACTGATGAACTCAGTTGCTGAATATGTTGTTAGGAGGTGAGACTTGGCTGTAAGTAAGTCTCAGGAGCACAATTTGGAAGAGTGTATTGTATCCCAAGCTTTTCCCTTCTCTGTCTGCTTCCTGTTTGCCATAGAATGAGCAGCCTTCCTCTGCCACACCCTTCTGCCATACGATTTCTGCTTTGGAGACAAAAAACTATGGATTGAACCCTCCAGAAACTGTGAGCCAAAATAAACCTGTCCTCCTCTAAAATGTGGGTGCCAGGTATTGTGTCAGTGACAGGAAATCTGACTAATACACCAGAATTCAGTTGGGTGTCTGAAGAGTTTATTCAAAATATGTAAGACAACAGGAATACATGATGTGACCTTTAAGTAAAGCCAAGAGGTTTCTGGATGCATGGTAGGGTGGGTGACATGTCTGAGCAGAAGAGATTTCTGTTTTTACCAGAAACATGCTGCTCACCACACGGCTTCTGGCACCATCTAAATATCCTCAAGCCTTTAGTCAAGCCCTGTAAGGCCAAAAGCTCCCCGTAGACTGTCTCACAAGGACCTGCTGGGGAACGAGGTAACACTGGCTTTGGCGGCTGGCAACACACCAGCAGGCAGACAGGCTGGTGCACAGTCAGCCAAGAAAGTGGGACACCCGTATGTGAGCCAAGACTTCCTGTGACCTTGAGCTGAAGGTGGGAGCCACTGAATAGCTCAGACTCCCTAAGCAGAGAGTGAACTTCACACACAAGTGCAAGAAAGCGTCCCTGTCCACCTACCCGGGATGTGGCATTAATTAACAGTGTCAATTTTGTTAATTATGAGGCACAGAAGACAATTATCTTCTACTGAGATCAGTGCTGTTTGGAAGAAATAGAATGTAAATTACAAAGGTAATGTTAAATTTCCTAGTAGACACATAAAAAATTACAAAGAGGTGAAATTAATTATATTAATATACTTTACCCAATATACCTAAAATGTTATAATTTTAGGATTCAACCAATACTTTTTTTTTTTATTTTAAACCAAGAGCATGTATTGGTACATTCTACATACATTGGTCACATTCATTACATTTATTCTGTACCTATACATGGTGCATCTTGGTTCTCCCCC